>QRFJ01000641.1:0-242500 GCA_006176705.1 Cocos nucifera | reverse complement strand
TCAGCCACCATAAATTTTTTTTTTTTTCTGTTCTTTTTCAGTCCAACCTTCTCTACATTCTCTCCTAATCCTAACCCTACTCTACCCCCTAACCCTAACCCTAACCTTAACCTACCCCTAACCCTCAACAGTACTAAACTTAGTGAGTTAGCTGGATTTGGACTGTGACACCCATTAATTCGGTAATCTGAATTCGTGTAGCTTATTTGCTATTTTGTTCGGATCCGATCACAGGTTATTCCTAAACCCATCGAACCTTTTTTTTTCATGGGAAAGACAACTGTAGTGCAGTGCCAACCTCCATCCCGGCCCATCCCTAAATCCACCTAACCTATATGTCTCTTGGATCTCAGCAGCAACCGCTACTTTTTTTTCTTTCATATAGACATTGAGGAAGGCTACCATAGCATGGTAGCAACCTTTTGTCCCTTTACTCTCTCACATGATATTTATGAACAAAGGAGTAGAAGGTTGCCAAAATATGGTTAGCAATCCTCTTACATTCTTCACAAAGAACAGAATATTTCTAATATTATAGTGAAGAAAAAAATTGATGAGAGAACTCACATTCTCTAGCTCTGCTTCCCCAATTTCTACTCTACTGTCAACTTCCTCAACCTTGAAGTCAAAAAAAATAAGAATTAGGAACAGACACATCCACAAAAAATAAAAACTTCCAACCTTATCTTTTCTTTTCAGCTGTTCTCATGCTTGAACATTCGAACCTTCCCATATATATATGGACTAAAGGATAGGAAGAAATTGATAAGACAATCAATGGTGTGCCATTTATTCTTTCTGATATTATTTTTGCAAATTTTGTCGCTCCAATTAAAACCTTTAAGACCTCTTTTCTTAACCCTATATCCTGTAATTAAAAGGAAAAGCATGCAATCCAGTCCGAAACAGAAAAAACTCTTCTATGTTGTATTATTAATGGATGTGTATCTTTCTTTTTTTGTACAAATCATCTCTTTGACCTTTCACTGTCCTTCCTATCTTCCTTCCTTTGGAGTGCACTCTGTCAGCAGGCATGCAAGGAACTCTGAAGGTCCGAAGTCAAAAAGTCAAAAAAAATAGAAGAAGAATTTAACATGCAGTGCTTTGGAAGACCATCGTCTTGTGCTTTAATGTATAGGTATATATATATTTAAAACTCAAATTCTTTAAGAATTTCTATATGCATCAATAAATTAATTATGTTACCGTATTTGGAATTTGCTAAAATATTATTTAGGAGAACTTGATGGTGGAACAGATTTTAACGGAAAAAAAAAAAAAAATCTGTTGACCAACTTTTAAAACCCGGTCAACCAGAACATTTTTTTTTTCTTTTAAATTCTTGGTCCCCTTAAAAGCCTACACACCTGGTATGGTGGTGGATGGGGAAGGGCCAGAAATTTTAAAACCAGGCCACAGCCCTTCGGACGGACTCTATGTTAAAAAGGTTTATTCCACCATGAGAAATACTTATTATAGATATGCATGCACGCATGCCTGAGTCACATGCCACTATGGTTGGCTCAGGCTTCATAAATTGCTAGCCTAAACTCAAGTTTTATTGTTATGATATCATGATTACCACATGCGCATATGCAGTAGATCTCCTTCCTTTCTTAGACATGCAATATATTTTACAATATAGGGATACATACAAAATCTATAGAGAATCTGTTGGTCTCTGGCAACTTATTCTTAGAATAGTATTTGTGGATTAGCATAGAGAATAGTCTGCTAATGGTCCATTGGCCCGAGTATTTTAATTCTAACCATTCACAAAAAAATATGAAGCTCTCTCTTCCTTATTTCATCTGTCCCTCCCTAATTGGAAGATGATTAATGGAAGTACGTGATCTCAAGGCATTAATCCACCACAAATTGGTGATACGATTGCTGGGCATTTTATCTGTTTGTAGCCGAATGTGTTCGCTAGATTTTTTTTTTTCCCTCTCAGCTTATGCTTGACATTAGGTCTAGGTGGCCATGAGTTGGCTACTTCTTATGGTCCCATTTATGCACAAGAATAAAAAAATGTTCTTTTGAGTTATAAATGTACTTGCAAGATCAACAGTTCATTGAAGTTTACCGATACATATTGGCTATGTGGGTGGCCTTCTCTTACCTTCTTGTAAACTAGGTGATATATTGGACATTTTGTGCCCAGTCATGCTCTACTGACCTAACCAATTTGAATGGGCTGGAATGGGGCTTGTGTTAGTCTCAGTCTCATTATCTGGAAAAGGGAATATTCTGCTCGCTGGATCTACAGCATAATCAGCGAAGAGGCACAAGACATGAATAACCATGCTTATTTTCGACTTAACCAGTATACCTTCTCGGATGGAAGGAATGCAGTCTGTCTTCTCAAAATCTATCCATTTAATCTAATGGTTGTGTTATTACCAAAAAAAAAAAAAAAAAAAAAATCTAATGGTTGTGATAGTGGGGAAATCATTTAGCTAGCTTCTAGAGCCCGCCGATATAAGTATTGCAGAGCAAGCTATCTGCCGTACTTGGGATCCACGTGCAAATGGTTCGTCATCCATGAATGCGCGCGTGCGTGCGTGCGAGAGAGAGATGAATTGCAAATGGAAATATTGTCTCCTTAATAAAGTATTGTTGCACAAAGAAAAATCATGTATGGTTGTTCTTGTCAAGTTCCAATGTAATCATCCTGCGAAATAGTGGCAGCTTCTACCATATTGAAAGGTTGACGGTAGCATAATATGAATGAAGACCATACCATAAGATAGGGGTGGTAATTGAAACGGATCCGATCAATGCAGATTATATTAAAAAATTATCAATCTAAATATGATTTATTTATTCAATGGATAAAAAATTTAGATCTGAATTTGATCTGAATATTAAACAGATAATTTGATCCAATCCATTTAACCCATTTATTAAACATGTCGAGTTACATTAAATAGATTAAATATGTTAAATATATTTTTAATAATTAAAATAGATTAAACATGTTGGGTTAAATAGGTTAGAAGTATATTTTAGACATGTTAAATATGTCTTAAATAGATTAAATGGATTAAATATCTTAAACGAGTTATTTGACTCAATCCGACTTAAATATTAAATGGATTAAAGGGATCGAATATCTCAAATCCAAATCTAATCCTAATATTATATAAATTAAATAGATTAATTTGTATATGATCCAACTCATTTAGTCTAAATTCAAATCTACTTATGATAGGTCGAATATAGGTTGGATCATATTTTGTCAGTTTTGCTATAAAGTATTGCCTTTTGTGTTATTTTCAAAATGCTAGGAGGAAAAATGAATGAGGCTAAACAATATATTTGATGTAATCTTATATCTTTTAATTTATTTATAAAATATTTAAAATTTTTGATAAGAAAGATTTTTTTTTGATAAAAAAGAATAAAATTTTTTAATTAAAAGCAAGAAATAGCCTAAGGGTTGGGAAGTAGTATTTTCTTTTTCTCTTAGATAAGCTATGAATTATATTTCATAGCAGCAAACAATGACCCAATAAAAGTAAAAATACCAAACAACTAAGAGAATGGAAATACCAAAATTTTACTTGAAAAATTCTTCAAGAAAGAAAACAACGGAACATCAAGCGGGAATTCACTGATCAACAATATAAAAAGAATAAGAAAATTTTTATAAAAAAGATATCAATAAATTTTCAACTTATAAAATTTATAGATGTATACTCAAAAAAAAATCTCTAATCTTTCAGAAAGATCAAATATTCTTGCGGATGAGATGAGCGAAAAAACCAAGTTTTTGCATCTTAGACTTCCATCAAAAAAGAATTTTGCACGAGAAATCCTTGTTACGTGTACATACTCAAAATCTAATATTTTTTCTATTTTTTTTCTTCTTTTAATTCTTAGGTTACCATTTAAAAATATGTGCGCCCAACGCTTATTAGTATGGTGTGGATTGTTACTCCATAAGGGCCTAGGCCCAAAATATAAGTAGCAGGCCCAACAAAAAATTTCATCCAAAAATGTTCATATGACATTTCACTAATATACAGAGAAATAAAAATAATATTAAATAAATCTTAAATTATTTTTATATTCTTTCAAAATATAATAATGGGTACTAAACCACTTATTTTATAAAAATAAAGGAGGGAATAAGTGAGTAACTGTATCTAATTCTTGAGAAAGATCGTGCAGGAATTGGATGGGGTGCCTCCTCCCAATTTAAGCGGACTGCACGACTGAGTAGACTAGGCTAACACGTTTGCTCAGTATCATCCCTCGCATTGATGCAGTTCTCCTTCCCTTGCCCCCACGCCTACGCATCACATTTCCCGTGAGCAACCGTGGAGCCTGGTCCCGGTGAATGCATGAAGTCTGTAACGTATTTATGGAGTTTGAGGCGATTTGTGAAAAAGAGGAGTCTTTTCTATTGTAGAATGGAGCTAGTGCAGTCTCGATTTATTTAAAATTGATTGTCGAAATAGATTATTTAAGCGGAATGATGCAACATTTTGTCCGTGGTTAGCTGTAGGCCAGTTTAGGCCGACCTACAATTCTGTCCGATCTACTAAACATCGTTTTTTAGCAAAATAATGTAGGCCTTCATATCTCATCCTCGATGAGTTCAGATCGGCTGCCGAGCTACATGAACAGAATGATCTATCATAGCTCATCAATGACCGACGTACAATCATTCTTGCTGAAACTACATCCTCTTAGAATTGAAAAATTTGGATAAAAGAAGAATCTTTCATAATCCCATCTCTCAAGAAGAAAAGAAATCTTCTGAATCAATCCGGGATGACAAATTTGGAAAACCGTTAGAGTTCGAAATGAATACGACTTCAATTTTTCCTCTATAAATAAATAAGATTTGGGATTCTCTAGGTATGCCACTTAATTTGATGCTTTCTCTCCTCATTGTTCTTCAATCTTCTAACTTGAACGTCTGATAAAAATTTTATTATAGATGAATAGATGAAGCTCCGATAAAAATTTATTTTTGATTTTATATTTTTTGATGATCGAGCATCTTTAGCCTCAACGATTGATCTCAGGTTGGAAGATTCAGAAGCAACATTTTCAATGATGCCTCCACCTCAAAAGACACCGTTTGATTAGTCATTGAAAGGACTCGTGAGAAGAGGATTGCATTCCGTACCTTCACTTGTTTAGAAGAGAAGAAAAAGGGTGAATAAATAGGTGTGGACCCAAGCATACCTGGAGAGGAGCAAGGCCAATAATTAGACCGGCCAAACTTCTCCCGGGGCTCCATGATGATTCCTGGACGTGGGTTCCTTCCGTTCGTTCTCATGTGGCACTCGAAACCACCAAATGGTGGCCAATGCATTTTTTAGCCCCGCCCCTCCTTTTATGTTTAAGGGCTTTTGGAACCCTTAAGAGTAGAGTAGAGGAAAGGACACCGCCTTCTATTCCGGGCTTTCCTACATTGCTTACAGCCGATGTCCCCACCATCCCACCTGCTGCCTCTGAATAAGGGATGGCACCTACGTACGTTATTTCTTGCCATCATTTCCGTCCAAATGGGATTTAAAAACTCCAGTGTATCTTAGCCAGCCCTGCCACACTCAAGAATAAGCCTCCCTCGACATAGTCAAGCTTTGCCACCGTCCTTTCTGGATTACTTTCTTGATCAAGTTTTTTTTTTTTTTTTTTTTTTTTTTTGGCTAAGACTTGACCAAGTTTTGCCGTCAAGATGGTCCTGACCATTAATTACGGTAATTTAATATGCCTAATGATTATTCATAAAAAAATCTTTCTGGCATTTAGAATGATTTCTACCTTAAAAGATATATATATATATGTGTGTGTGTGTGCATCTACCTTGGGCTAGTGGAATGCACACTCTCCGTATTAAATTCTTATTTAGACTTTGTGATGCACGAAGAAAGTTTCAAAAACCAAAACCAACTAATTGGCATAAAGATTGAAGGTTATGATTACGGTTATTAATACGGGCTAATGCCATCATAAGTTTGCATATATGTCGAATCTAATCATGACGGGTAAGCTATCACCATCAGGAGAGTTTCCAACCATGACCATGGCTAATGTATAAAATGACTCCAATCATCTAGGTCAGCTTCACGAAGCTGGTGGTGTAACCATCAGGCAAATTAGGGGTACTCCGAGGTGTATTTGGAGAAATACAATGATGCTATAAAAACACAGGATTTTGATCTATAAAGCTTTATTAGCCAATTTTCCTGCTCCTCTCTTTGTGCAATGTCCCAAAATTTTAGTTACAAATGGTAGACAAAGAAGAAAAAGTACATTCTTGGTGGCAAGACGCTAAAGGGCGTTTGTTATTCCTAGTGGATAACGATGAACTAAACCTAAGTATACCATTGCCACGTAGGGAATCTCTTGAAACTATCTAGAGGATTCTACGTAAAGCGAACGCAGTGAGAGCTAATACGGCGATTCATATTAATGGTGGTGGCACTGACAAGGAGAATAAATTCTGGATGATGTATAAGGACATATTAAGTCAATTAATTCGCATAGCCCATGGGAATAGGCGGTGGATAAGCCGTTGATGACTGGATGTCGGAGACAACGGGTTAGAGATTCTCTGGAAAGAGAGAATTTTTGTGTAAAATATTTAGAGAATATATGCTTTCGTGGGTTTGATGCTGTTTAATTTCCACCAATTAAAAGTACGGAAAAAAGGGCATTGGAAGGACATACGCTGCTGAATAAGCAAATAGAATCTACCATTAGAACATGGGCTTGTCTAAATTATCTAGCTTTATTATTTTCTAATCAGCATACATGCCACTTGTTTAACCAAATTAGGGGTCATTGGAAATCAACCACACGCAATCGATCCATGATGGCCTGTTGAAGAGCACATGGATCAATGCATGATCAAAGACCGATAAAATTTGCACACGTGATAAGAACCCATGTATTTGCCAAGATTGGGCAGCTATTAGATATATTAGTGTACAGTACACTTCATATGTTTAGAATCACAAATATGATATACCTTGCCATTAGATTGCTGGTTGGCAACAAAGGCTAGTTTAACAGAGAAAAAATAGAGGTGGCAAATTACTTCGCACCATTGGATGATCCAACTCTCATGGACAACTGGATCCATAACAAATCCAGGACTGTATGGATAATGGTAAAACCTGCCCCAATACAACCCCAATATATATATATTTACAAATTCCTTCTTTAGGAGAGTGGCTTTAGTCTTAAGTGGCTGGGGAGCCATCTAAGGCCATGAAGCTGATCACAACAGAGCTCGAAAAAGGCTTGGAGATAAGCCAAATATTCTCGTGCTTTCAGGGCTCAAATGCTTTTTCTATAAGGGCATGCTAATAAAATTTGTTAGTTAATGGCAAACCAAGACATTAGTAACATGGCAAATACATGCCAGAGAGGTTGCTGAAAATTGACACCTCGTGGAACAACCGGGGGACAAATGTGTTTTTAATTAGTAGTGGTTGTTGGGTTCCATATTAGTTAAATCTACCAAATGTTTAATACCTTTGCCTTCCAATCTCGACGATCAAGGGGTCAAAAGCTTGCCTTAACCTTAACCCGACAAGGCCTGTTTCACTTACGTGGAACCAGTTTTATGCATTAAAGTATGATTTAACTAAATTAAAGCATTAATTTATGTTGAATTACGACCAAAGGCACTTCAAGTGAAATAGGTACCTTTTTGGCTCCTAAACGATCAGCAAGGTTTGGATCGAACTTTAATAATGCGATTGAGGTGGATTTGATGATATTAGACTTGTTGATGGATCGAATTTGAATCAAAATTTGGATATCCAGATCTACATCCGATTTTAGTTATTGATATTGAATTCGGACTCGAATACCCAACGAATCTGATCTTGAAGTATCAGATCTAGATCCTAATGGATCCCGGGTATCCAGACCTAGTTCTGGGATTCGAAACTAAGAGAGAAAGACCGAGAGACATAGAGAGGAAGAGAAGGAGCGGATCCCGTCACTCTCCGGCTGCCGATGAGCAAGATCGAGAGAGGAGGAGAGAGGGAGGAGGGGTCGAGAGAGGTCTGAGAGGGAGAGAGAGAGGAGGAGGCGGATCCCGGATCCGACGAAGATCGATGATCGGAGAGAAGAGAGAGAGGGAGGAGGGTTCGGGTTCGGCGAGAGATCGAGAGAGGGAGAGAGAGAGAGAGGAAGGGAGGGGGTCCGATGAATGGTGAGAGATCGAGATCGAGAGAGAGGGGAGGGAGGGGGTCTGGGTCTGATGAGAGATGAGAGAGATCGAGAGAGAGTGAGAGGGGAGGGAGGGGGTCCGATGAAGTCGGCAAGAGATCGAGAGAGGGAGGGGAGGGGTTTGGGTTCGGCGAGAGATTGAGAGAGAGATCGAGAGAGAGGGAGGGAGGGGATCCGACGAGTTGGCGAGAGATCGAGAGAGGGAGAGTCGGCGAGAGATCGAGAGAGGGAGGAAGGGGGTCCGGGTCCGGCGAGAAATCAAGAGAGATTGAGAGAGAGAGGAGGGAGGGGTCCGGTGAATTGGCGAGAGATCGAGAAGGAGAGAGAGGGAGGAAGGGGTTCCAGCAAGAGATCCAGAGAGGGAGGGAGGGGTTTCGCAAAGAAGAGAGGGAGAGAGAGAGAGGGAGGGGGGGGAGGGTTTCGACGAGAAAAGAGAGGGAGAGAGAAGGAGGGATGGTTCCGACGAGAGAAGAGAGGGAGAGAGAGGAAGGGAGGGAAAGATTTTTTTTATTATTTTTAATATATATAAAATATATATAATATTTTATTATTCGGATCTCGATCCATCGGGTTTGGATATTAAATATTTAGATTCTATCCGTTTAGGTTATAATTTATCGGTTTTGGATCCGGATCTAAGTAAACGGATATGATGCTAATATCAGATCCAGATCCATCGGATAAATATCCACGGATCTCGAGTCTGGATCCGATCCGTTGATAGCTCTAGATGATATTGGGTATCTGATCTTGTTCTAATATTGAGGTAAAGCAATGAGTTAACAGCAGAATATCAATAGGACTCTGACCTTTATCTGCCAGCTACCAGATAATTAAGGGCACCTTCAATAAAAATGGGCTTGGGAAAGTAGAATAATCTCTCCATTGATGCATAAGTGCGTCACGATTATATTCCAAGGAATAAATTAACGGATCGAATTGACCTCGAGTGTTATGAAGAAACAACTAATGGAGTATATGCAAAAGACTAGCAGACTGCAAAGGCGATATCTGTTGCACCCATCACTAAATTAAAGAGCATTAGAACATGCCCAAGGTCCTTACTTTCTTTCTCGTGGACCCTTATGATCTAATGAGCTTATCTATTTAGTGTGAGGGAGAAAGAAAGTGAACAGATAATTTGATGTGGAGGAATGGGATTTTTCTGTTTTCTCTTTTACAAGTCCTTTTAGGAAACGTATATTGAAGAAAGAAAGGTGGTGGTAGTTTAATTTACAACTAAAGAAGATAGCATGCGTAGCTAAAAGCTTTCCCTTGGCCACCTCATTAATACTCTTTTTCAGTGGAGATAATTATGTGAATCCAAGTAGTGCAACCAAAAGAAAAGAATTAGCCCTTTTGAGACCCTTTTAATATATATGCAAAGTACCTTTTATCTTAGTGATTAGTGAATTATCATAGCCATCAGTCAAACTAGATAAATGATAGAAGCATGCCATGATTATCCAAATAGTCAAAAGGCTAAGCTGAAAAAGCACCAAGGAAAAAAAAAAACTATGCATGACTTGGCATCAACTAATCTTGTAGTTCAGCAAAGTAATAAACTATCACATATTTCATCATTACATGCATGATAGAAAGGAAATCTTTCAGAATAATGATCATCTGGGTTAAGTGAATGCATTATTATATTTAAAGGAAAAAAAGAAAAGAGCACTCTACTGGGAGGAGAGAATACCAAAATATTAGAGAGAGATCGTGGAGTGAGTGTTCCATTTCACTTGGAACTTACGGGACACCAAAAACAAAACTAATTGTGATACCTATAAATCAGTTCTTCTAATACTGAAACTATTTTATGGCATGAGAATTTGATGAAATTTCTTTTCCATATCATGCTTTTTTTTTTTTTTGGGTATTAAATGAACTATAATTGTTAAATGATCCATTAATGACTTCCTCATCCACCTTTAAATCCAATTGGCTCCTTCTGGTTGCTATACTCTTGCAATTTAGTAATGGACAAGAAAAAGGACAGTTTTGGAGCCCATGGGAGCAAGAAAATGGGATGGACCCATGGATTGAGAAGGGACACGTTCCTAGCTAATGCGTTGCATTACCCAACACTACAAATCCAAAAGAAGAATCCGTGACAGAAAAAGGAAGGGCATGTGGGGTTAGCAGAGAATATATATGAACAAAATCATAAGGAATCTGGAACCCATTCCTTTCTCTTGCTTCCTCCTTTTTCTCTCTTGCTCACCTGCAAACACGGATTCGTGTGCCACAAGCCACTCCCATCGCTCACTTGGCCCACACGAATTTCCTAATTAATAAACGCAAATCAATACAATAACAACAATTAATATAACTACAATTACACGCTAAACAACCAGTCAGTTTGATGTAGATCAGACGGCCATGAGATGCCAAGCTCCATGGGACCCAAATGTCAAAATATTGAGACGCCATACCACAACCTTCATTGTGCAAGCTTAGCATCATATCCTCAGCAACCAGATGACAAAAATTTGAATGCAGGTAGCGGGTTCTATTATAGCCTACTAAATATAAAAAGATTAGGAATTTACGAACATATCCACCGATAAATCCGGATTAGTACTAATTAACAAGGGCAATTCCGTCCATTTCTTCACTCTAGTACGGTATGTACAGCAGGTACAAATTTATCAGAAAAAAGAAAGAGAGAGAGAGAGAGAGAGGGGGGAAAGAAAAGAAAGAAAGAAAAAAAAGGGGGTTAAAATCCCCGTTTTTCTCTCACAGATTATTTTATATAATTTTGTTAGTTAAAAATATTACGTTCTGGTGGTCCTGCGGAGGGGATTAATGGGTGCGGTCCTTCGGCGGAGACGATCGCCATCGACTCCTCGCGATGAAACCTCGTCTGCTTCGCGATGAACGCCTCTATCATGCGCCGGAACTCCTCCGCGTCTTCGGCGCTCGTCTCCCGCTCATCCTCCTCCGCCGTCGGCGCCGCTGGAGTTGGCGGCGGGGGCTTCGCTCCCTTCGGTCCCACATCCGACCCCGCGCGCCGGAGCTCTGGCGATTTCCGCCGGCGCTCGATCTTCTCCGACCGGCTCCTCCGGCACACGCGGGTCTCCAAGCACACCGTCTTGTCCTCGAACACGACCTCCTCCTGCGCCGCCAGAGTCGGCGGAGGCGGCGGGGGAAAATCGATCCGACCGCGGTTCTCCAGGAACCGGTCGTGAATGTCGCCGCCGACGCCGTCGGTGGATGTGGACAGGTGGCGGGACTTTGCTACGAGGACAAGGATGATGGTGTTGCCGAGGAGGAAGACGAAGCGGGGACTGAGGAGGACGGCGGCGAGGCGGCGTAGGAAGTCGCCGGAAAGGCGGGCGGCGGCGGGGAGGCGCACGGAGGACCAGGAGAGGAGGAGGAGGGCGGCGATGACCTCGAGGAGGCGGAAGAGCTTCGCGATCTTCCGGAGGCGGCGGTAGCGCCGCATCGCGGTCTCCTTCTCCGCCTTCACGGGGTCCATGGCCGGATCGGACAGTGGAGGGAAGATCAAGAGGGAGGACGGCGAGGTTGGATTCTCCGCGGTAAGCGTGTGGTGCCCGAGATATGGCAGAGGAGGAGGAGGAGGGAAGAGCGTGAGAAGTGGAAGAAAGAGTGGGCTCTTTGCGCGATCGTAGCTCTCCTTTTTATAAGGGGAATAAGTTGCCACTGTTTTCTTTTTTCATTTGAAAATTCAGAAGTTCAGTCACCTCCCCTAAGCTTACCTCTTGGTTTCTGAGATATTTTATTTTTTATTTTTTTTGTATATTTATCCTTTCACATATAATTTATATTATATGCAACACCCTTTAAATCATTCTATTTTTTATTGATAACCTGCTATTAGATTTTTGATTAATGATATTAGTAAATAACTATTTTAAGTGTAAATTAACTTTATTATCCTTTTGTATTAATATTCTTAAAAATTTTATACAAAAAATATAGCTCTTTTCAGAAACTGTGGAACAAATTTTTCAAGGGTATTGATACAAATGTAGGATAGTATAAAATGATACTAAAAATGATTATTTATTAACAATATTGGTGAAAATCCAATGTCAAGGCCGTCTAAGAAAAAATATGATGATATGAAGGGTATGTATATAACAAATTGATTTTTTTAATGATAAACAAGCAATAAGCCATATTTGCATAGGTATATATGCAAAAACTCTATTTATTTAACCATGGATGAGTTTATAGTAGGTGCAACATCTTTAATTAGCATATATAGAGAGAAAAATTTAAGCCATTTAGAGATCTCATATAGTGTTACATGCTTATTGATATGTAATTTCTCTACTTAGCTCCTTATTAGGGTTCATAGGGTGCCATTTGAGAAGAAATGAAAGTTACACATCAACTTTTTAACATTTTATGATGAGTAGCATGTAGTTCTAGTACATGTCTAATCTAAAACATGATTAGCCTTGAGTGACTACAATTTATATATACTAATTTCTTAATGCAATCTAGCAAAATAGTTCAAGTGATCTAAGTTATATATTGTATGGATGTGTATGATGTTTATGATGGTTGTTTGCTAGTTTAGCATGCACTTTTAATACCATGGTGGCATTGCTTTATAAGATAAGATTTATACTCCAATATGATGCTATATCATGGAAATGGTGCTTACAAGGATGCAAGGTTACTCTATTTATACAAATAAAATTGATGACTCCGATATCTCCTACCTACAAAGGGAATAATTTGCCTAGTTGCAATGGATTATAACTCTAACCTTAATATATTCTAGCCTTGCTTGGTTGTAATGGATTATATCCCTAGCCTTAACATGTCTTGGCCCATGTCTCTTAATTTGTCCTAGTTGATCTAGCCAAATCTAGCTCTAATCCAACCTAACTAACATGATCTCTCTCACTCTAACTTTTCTTAGCTGATCTATATATCCCTAAGCTAATCTAATACAACCTAATTCCACCTATTGTAATCCAAGCCAACCAATCGATTGAATCTAATCGCAATCTAATCATGCTAAATCGTACACGATTGTAACTGATCCTAACCAATTCTCAAATTTAGCCATCCAATTTGATCCAATTCTACTTATAACAATCTAAATTCAACTTCCAATTACACCCAACAACACCTAATCTGATCTCAAGCAAAACTAATCTTACATGATTATATCTAATCTTATCAAATTGCTCCCAATTATATTTGACCAAACCCCATTTGACCCAATCTGACCATATGCTACTTAACCTAATCCTATTCATCCTAGTCTATTCTAGCTCAATTAGCCCTATGTTAGGGGAACTAAACATGGTGCATGCATCTAATTTTGTCTACTTTTCTATACTTGTATCCTAAAATTGAGCCTATCTTAAATATAATACAAATAGGGTCAAGTCGAAATGTCATGAAAAAATCTTTGAATCTTTTCACATGTAACTCTATCACCAATCTCTCCTTTCATAAATACACCATAAAAGTAATCTTCTTGTACTCATAGAGGTACAAAGTAAAAAAATATCTCAAGCTTGATTTTTACTTAATTTGCTCTCTCTCTAAGGTGCACCTTCTATAATGCTACCTCGATATTTGCTTTAGGTAACTTGATTTCTCCTTCACTCTCCTCGTTATGTGTCCTTCCAACATGCTTTAAACATGTGTTTTCTCTCACCAACTCCAAATTCTATCCTCACTACATGATAAATCCAAGATTTTCTCTATGTCAAACCCTTTCCACTTTTCATGCCAATCTTATGACATGCATTGACTTACTTGGTCTCATATATTTGGTCTCATAGCCTCACCAAAAGAATCTTAAATAGCTCCAAGGCCTTTCCCTAGATCAAGTAATGTTCATATATTTACCACCCTTAGCCTCTACCATCAGGCCCCTTTCTCCCTCTCCTACAACATCTTAACCATCTACTCCTATTCCACCTCACCAATCCATGATGACCAATCCTTTTCTTTCATTGAACATGACTTCTTGTACCAGATCAAATTCACTCTCCTAATTGTAGCATCCCTTTTTGTCTATTAATTTTCTCTATAAGAAAATACTTCAATAAACAAACTTCCTCAATCTTAACCATCCAGCTCCTCAAATTCTCTCCTCTCTTCCTCCAATCAATAGTGTCATGCAATCTTAAATGTATTCTTACTCCTAAATCTCAAAAGCCTTAATCCTAGACGTCCAACCAACTACTCTCCTATCTACATATCCTAACCATCTATTCCTAAATAGCAAACACAAAATATATGCTTTTCTACCATCTAAATTCTTGATTTATGCCATCACATCAATCCCTTCTTAAGCCTAAGATCTAATATGAAGAAGTTATTCAATCCTCTTATCCTAGCTCGTTAGCTATTAGATTTAAGGCAACCACCCTTGGCCATACGGTCTCTTCTCCTTCCATATGAATATCCCCTCTCCTCTCCATATTCATATAAAAAATCTCTTAGAAATTAGGTATAAATTAGAAAATCCTAGAAAAACCTCTACCATTTGGAATCTACCAAATCCTAGCCTTTTTCTTTTCCATTACACTCCTCCTCTATCTCCATGAATCTTAAACCCTTACCTTCCACTAATAACTCATAAAAGAATAAGAAAGAGCACCAAGGAGTCTTAGGTTGTCCACATTCGTCTTCTCTCTTGTTCTCTCTTTTCTTTTCTTTCCTTTCTTTCTTTTTATTTACTAGCATTCTCAAAACCTAATGATGAGCTAGGAAAAACTCATCTCTCTAAGACCTTCTCATGAAAGGATAGTGGGGATGCATCCATAAGCCTTTTTCCACCATTAACCTAGATCTTTTTCTTATCTATCGATAAGTTCGTAGCTAGTTACCATAAGTTATGCGGCAACTCTAAAAATCCTAGAAAAGGAGAGCCCACAATCATCAAAGTGGGCAATGCCCTTATCTTATAACCAATATATAAATAGAATTTTTGATGATTTTTCAATATCTTCTTCGATAAATAGTTTCAAGTATGTTGACTAAATTACTTAAAATATTCTAATAACCTAAGCTTTTATTGTGAACAAATCATTTCATATTTTAATCATGATTTTTTGCTAAAATATAGGTTTTTTAATTGGATTGGACTAATCCTCTATCATATCAAGACCAAGTTACAGAATGCTTTCCAAAAAATTACTAAAACATTCTTGATTTTTTATTGGCTAAATACTCTAGAATATTCAAAAATTAATAAAAAATTATTCAATTATTGTGCTTATGCTATGGCTTGTCTTCTCTTCCTTCTTTCTTTTTTTATGAGATTCGTAGTGGATGTGCCATCATTTGAAGACATGAAGTAAGAATTACTTGTGTCAAATACTTGGCAAACACTTCCCAACATTCCAAATATAGAAATCTTCCCTTTTCTTTTAAATCTAGCAGCTTCATTTGCCTCCTTGATCATACCTTCCTAATGGATTCTGAATTAATGTCATTAACCAAATAATTGTCTAGATTATTAAATTATCCAATCATTGCACCACATAAATGGGAGCATTTTATAGAATAAGCTAAGGTCTGCAAATTGAATATTGCAAATCAATGGTAAAGTAGGTCCATTTGTAACATTGTGGGACAGTTCAATATAAAATTGTGAACAAGGATTTCATACTAAATACATTGCGATTATATACATGGGCTGCAATATAGCTAATTTTCCAATAGCTTCCTCCCATCAAGTTGGTCACTTATCAAGTATATGCATTTCAATTTCATCACAATTTGGATTTAGAACCGTGAAGTCAAAAAAAAAAAAGCAAAAAAATAGAGAAAAATATATTATTATGGAAGGAAAGGTTTCTTTGTTTTCCTAGTTCGACCCAATATCTTTTGCCTATTGTGTTGCAAAAATATTAGTATATGTAATCATATACCAATCACAACGCATAACAATGGTTATTAATCGGTCATGCTTCAAATAAGTACATATTTGATACATCTAAAATATAATGATTCTGTCATAGCTTCAATCTGGACTTAGATGCACAAGAATAGCATTTTAAGCTCCCTAGGTGCTCCCCGTTGTTAATACGTTCCTGAGTTTGGTCACCTAGATTTTATGATTATTTTGTATAAGTTAGACCAACGTTCAAGAGAAGATAACGATTTAATAATTGAGTCAGTAATCATCGAATTAGTACCAATAATCCGAGGGTCAATTCCTAGTCTTTATTGTCCTTCTGGGTTTCTGTTCTTGTCTCTTCCAATCATTAGCTTATTAGTAAGAAACTGCCAAGCTTACAAAACCTTTAAACAATCCATCCAACATAAAACGTTGTTTCAAAAGGCCTAGGTTTGGTTGATAAGACGCGCACACGAGTGCTGTGTTCTTTTACTTGTGATGAGACTGGTCAAAGCAACTTACTCCACTGCCTAAAGCTACCGTGCGACGGGTGGAGAAGTTACTGCCGATTCTATAAACTATAAATAAATAGCATAGTACAATCCAAGAATTAGAAGATTTTATCAAAGTTTAGTGGCTCGGAACTCAAGGTACCAATCCAAGCACTACACGGAAGTTAAAGGTGTGGTGGTCTGAAGCTCACGTAAAGATGGGCAGGCAAAGCTACCTTTTGGCGCCTCACTGATCATTAATGGAAAGGGGAAGGTAATCACCAAAATGAGATTAGTCACCGGCTGATGAAAGTTATCCATCCATCATTAACAGCACTAATGGCATGATGTTATTGGATCCCACTAAAGAATGTCTCGTAGAGTGTAGGAAGTAATATTTAAACAACTTAATTAATTTGCTTGCGAGCCTTCATTCATACACTTGTTGCTTTGTTGTTGTTCGGATAATAGGAATGCTTTATTTTATTGAATATTATCTTATAATTTTAAAAAAAAATCATTAATGATAACTTTGCCCGTTGATAAGATTTTTGGAGCAGCTTGTTACATTTGCATTGCTAGATCTACTATACATATCTTTTGATACACTCAAATTAATCTCTAATTGATGCTATTTGCTACTTTACTCAAATAAAATTTTGAGAATCGCCTGTAATGCATATATTAAATATAGATATATATTTTTTGTTGATAAGAGTGAATAATAATTTAAAAATAATAAGAAACATCCATATTGGCTCATGAATTTTGAATTTATAGGTAACTTACTTATTTGCATCGGCTATCCATGGCTTCTACTAAATTATTAATTTATTGAAAAATAACTGATGTTCGGCCCTAAGAAATTGTCTTTTGGATGGTAGTAAGAAATTTTTTTCTATGAAGAAACTTAGTTCATGAAACATCTAATTGTAAAAAGCATATATCTAGCACAAATTATGATATTTGATTTGTTACAGTACTGTTGGATAATGTTAAACTCAAACAAAATATTTATCATCTAATAATTTTATTATTTGATTTTGAAACTGTTATGGAATAGAGTAGGTGTGGCTTCGACCTATTTAGGATCGATCATCGACCTATCCCAATGGATCGTCTGAGCGGAATGATGCGATACTTCATCCGCGGTTAGCTGTAAGTCGGCTTAAGCCGATCTACAATTTTGGCCGACGTACTGAAGATCGCCTTCTGATAAAATAAGGTAGATCTTCATACCTCGTCCTCATCGGATTCAGGTTGATCGCTAAACTAGGCTCATAGCTCGTCAATGACCGACCTACAACTGTTCGTACTGAAACTACGTTCTCTCCGAATCGAAAAACTCAGATAAAGAAAGAATCTTTTGCAATTCCATCTTCCAAAAAGAAAAAAAATCTTTCGAATCAATCCAGAATGACTAACTTGAAAAGCCGTTAGAGTCCGAAATGGATATGACTCCAACTCCTCTCCTATAAATAAAAGAGCTCTGGGATCCTTCAGGTATGTCATTCAATTCGACGCTTTCTCTCCTCATTATTCTTCAATCTCCTAACTTGAGCATCGAAGGGTCTTTATCGGAGAATACTTTGATGGAGACTTTATTGTAGGTGAATGGGCGAAGCTCCAGCAAAAGCTCATCCTCGACCTCATATTCCTCAGTGGCTGAGCTCCTCCATCCTCATTGGCCGACCTCAAGTCAGAAGATCCAAGAGCAATAGTTGGCGCTAGAGGAAGGGTCCTCGATTATTTTTGAGGTTTAATTTTGAGGAAAGAAAGCACAATACTGGATATCATGAGAATTCAAAGGAGAACATCAAATGCGTCTCAGCGTTCTAATGGTCGAAGGACCTACAATGCTCAACAGATTAACACATCTCCACCACCAATTCAGAAAAATCCACCAACGATGCTGGCGGTCTCACAGAAATAGTATGACATCCTGCTTCATTAGGTGCAGGCACTATCAGTCGCCGTAAGAGAAATACAATAGGCCAACGAGCGCCGTCCAACTGAAAAAAATTTAGATCTAGTCCGAATGAGGTCGAAGGAAGGATGCCTCCGAAGCCCTAGGACGAAGGCCAGTCGTCATAGCCGACCTACTGATCCTTTCCGTCAAAAATCTGAACACTCGCCAATACTGATTTTCAGAAGAGGCTTTACTCCGGATCATGAGACTCCTCAACATCGAGCCACTCGTGAGGATGACATGGAGAAAAAGCTCAAAGAGATGCAACGGTGACTACATGCATTGCGGGAGTTGAGGCAACAAGGAGAGGATTTGGGGTTTAATGTCGATCCCCCCATTCACTCAAAAAATCATGGACGAACCCTTGCCACGTCAGTTCAAGATCCCTCAAATGGAGCTTTACGATGGAATGATCGATCCCGTAGATCATCTTAATAGTTTTTGAACTCTTATGCATCTGCAAGGGGCTACTGATGCGATACTATGTCGAGCTTTTTCTTCAACTCTGAGAAAAATGGCTTGACATTAGTATTCGAATCTTAAATTTGGCTCCATAGATTTCTTCTATCAGTTGAGCCATCTGTTCGTTGTCCACTTTGTAAGCAGTCATCGGCAATGTTATAACTCTGACTTCCTCATAAGCATCAAGCAATGGAAGAATGAGATCCTTTGAGAGTATATCAATCACTTAAATGCAGCCATCTTGGAGGTCTAAAATTTAGATCCGTCTATGGTCATGATGACGTTCAAGATCGGCCTTCTCCAAAATGACCTTTTGTTCTTCCTCAACTTGGACTATCCGAAGGATTTCGCTAAGATGCTAGAACGAGCGGAGAAGTATACCTAAATCAAAGAGGCTTGGGACCAGTAGGAGAGTAACCGAGATGGTAGGCCGGGTTCATCCCAAAAATAGGAGAAGAAAAAAGATCATAGACGGATGCAGCACCAATGGAAGGAT
Source organism: Cocos nucifera (assembly GCA_006176705.1). Lineage (NCBI taxonomy): Eukaryota > Viridiplantae > Streptophyta > Magnoliopsida > Arecales > Arecaceae > Cocos > Cocos nucifera. Next base: position 223,028 of record QRFJ01000641.1, on the reverse strand, counting down.
CCATGATTTCATCAATCATGCACCCCACCTCGGAGTAGCCGACCAGCATCTCCAAAGTTGCAAGGTCGATCTAGAACTCTACCTTAGAGGATCAATTATCACACCCCTCTCAACACACTCCGAGCTCAGATTCTGATGGAGATCGAGCGATGAGAAGATATACCTCGATCCAAAAAAATGATAATCTCTACTCGAGTAAGAAATCGGAGAAAGTATTATCGATATCATCATGACCATGGACATGATACCGAAGAGTGCTGGCAACTCAAAGAGAAAATAGAGGTACTAATCAGATAGGAGCGACTTCGATACTAGTGGATGAACGGCAAATCTCGGTGAATCTGGGTCGTGACCAACCTCGGCAGGATGAACCATACGGAGAGCAGTCGGCTGTAGGAGAAATCAAAGTAATTGCTGAAAGAAACCTCGGTGGAAATACTTTGGATTGGGATCGACCAAGAGAGGGACCGAGGAAGAGGAAGGTAGATGGTGAAATTACTTTCATCGATGAAGATCTAGAGAAATAAGTCAGTCCCATGAGGATCCTATAATTATTTTTCTGAATATTGCTAATTATGATGTACATTGGATCCTTGTTGATAATGGAAGCTCGATAGATGTTCTATTTTATGATGTCTTTGTTCGGATGAACTTAATCCTTGAACTACTGACGAAAAGGAATGTATCTCTGGTCAGATTTTCTGGCGCTATGGTTCTAGTGGAAGGGACTATCTTACTAATGACAAAAGCTGGATGAGCTCCGAAGCAGGTGGTCATCGACATAACTTATTTTGTTGTGAATAGCTCCTATGCCTATAATGTCATCTTAGGTCGATCAGGCCTAAATACTCTCCAGGCCATAGTATCGACCTATCACGTAAAGGTCAAATTCATGACTCCACATAGAATCGGTGAGCTCAGAAAAAATCAGTCGGTTGCAAGAAAATGTTACATGGCTACTTTGCATGGAGTGATGGCTGAAGAGCAACCCATGAATGAGTGAGACGTCTGGGATGAACAAACTAAACAAAGAGGCTCTCCGATAGAAAAACTAATCTCTGTACCGATCAAGGATGATCCGAACAAGATTGTGAAGGTTGACTCAAGCTTATGTGAAGAAGATCGATAGTACCTCATCATATTTCTATGAGATAATGCCAACATATTTGCTTGGTGAGCTTTAGATATGTTCGGCATCGATCCGCAAATCATGGTACACCGACTTAATGTAGACTTGAATTGACATCCGATCAGGCAGAAAAAATGGAGCTTCACCCTTGAACGCCAGAGGACGATACGAGAAGAAGTTGATAAGCTCTTGAAGGTCAGCTTTATCCGAGAAGTTTATTATCTGGAGTGGTTGGCTAACGTCGTCCTTGTCAAAAAGGTCAATAGAAAATGACGCACGTGTATTGATTATGTGGATCTCAATGGAGCATACCCAAAGGATAGCTATCCTCTACCGTGCATAGACTAACTGGTGAATGCGACCTCAGGATATCAGCTCCTATCATTTATGGATGCTTTCTTGAGATACAATCAGATCCAAATGACATCCAAGGATGAAGAAAAAACTTCTTTCATAACTGATCAAGGCTTTTTTTGCTACAGGATCATGCCGTTTGGCTTAAAGAATGCTGGGGTGACCTATCAAAGACTTGTGAATAAGCTTTTTAAAGAGCAGATTGAAAGAAATATGGAAGTGTACGTGGACGATATGCTCATCAAAAGTAGGACAGTCGAATACCATATTACCGATCTAGAAGAAGCCTTTTCTATACTATGGCATTTTTGGATAAAGCTCAACCCAGATAAATGCGCCTTCGGTGTCACTTTCAGAAAATTTTTTGGGTTCATGGTGTCATAATGTGAAATTGAGGTCAATCTAGAGAAAATTCAAGCTCTTCAAGAGATGAAGCCTCCAAAGATGATCATAGAAGTGCAGCGACTCAGAGGAAGGATCGCAACCTTAAATAGATTTCTATCAAGATCGAAGGAAAAGAGCCTTTCATTCTTTAAAGTCCTTAAGCAACCGAAGAACTTTCAATAGACGGATGAATGCCAGACAGCCTTCGATGAGCTAAAGAAATACCATGGCTCTCCCCTTCTGTTAAGCAAGCTAGAGCCTGAGGAGGTATTATACTTGTATCTAGCTATTTCTTCTTCGGTAATTAGTTCTGTTTTGGTTCGATAGGAAGCCAAGATGCAGAAGCTGATCTATTATGTGAGCCAGATACTTCACGATGCTGAGATCAGGTATATGAGACTGAAAAAGATCGTCTATGTTCTCTTGATATCTGTGAAAAAATTATGTCCATATTTTCAAGCGCACATCATCGCAGTCCTTACAGACCAACCCATTAGATCAATATTGTACTGATGAGATATTTCTAGACGATTGGCTAAATGGGCTATCAAGCTAGGCAAATTCGATATCAAATATTTGCCAAGGCCGTCCATTAAAGCTCGGGCATTGATGGATTTTATTTTGGAATGTATAATTCTAGATGAGGAATCCAGTCACGTTGAAACCTCTTCAACTGATGAATGTTAGATCCTACATGCTGATGGATCTTCGAATGCCACAGACTCCGAAGTTGGGCTGATCTTAACTAGCCCGAAAGTAGTAGTAGTGGAATATGCCCTACGCTTCGACTTTCTGGCTTCCAACAATGAAGCCAAGTATGAGGCATTGATAGCAGAACTTAGAATAGTAAAAGAAATAGGAGTTCGGCAATTTAGAGTATATAGTGATTCACAGTTAGTGATTGATCAAGTTCAGGGAGAATATGAAGTCTGAGAGTCGAATATGGTAAAATATCTATAGAAGGTCAGAGACTTAGCTTCTAGCTTTTTAGTGATGGATGTTCAGTAGATACCAAGGGCGGAGAATATGCGAGCTGACCTCCTTTCTAAACTAGCAATCCATGGGGTGCCCGACCTAAAAAGAAGCTCATACATGGAAGTCTTGGAGAAGCTGAGTATTGAGGAGGTTCCAGTAATGCAAGCTGATACAGAATTGAGCTGGATAGATCCTATTCTCCATTATTTGCGAGACAAAATTTTACCTATGGATCGAGATGAGGCAAAAAGATTGAGACACCTCGCTTCACAATACGTCATTTACGAAAAAAAGTTGTATAAGAGGTCCTTCACCCTACCTCTGCTCAGATGTCTCCGTCCTTTGGAAGTCGATTATGTCCTGCGGAAAGTTCACGAAGAAATCTATAGTAATCACCTAGGGGGCAAGGCTCTGTCCCACAAAATATTACGGCAGAAATATTTTTGGCCAACCATGTAAAGAGATGCGGTCGAACTGGTGAGCAAATATGATCAATGCCAAAGGACCTCAAACATTCAGTGCCGACCATCGACCCCACTGGCTTCGATCATGATCTCTTGGCCCTTTGTTTAACGGGGAATGGATATCCTCGGATCATTTTTCATCGCTGTGGCACAGAAAAAATTTTTGATCATCGTGATTGACTATTTTACTAAATGGATGAAAGCAGAGGCAGTAACTATGATTATTGAAGCCAAAGTTTGAAATTTTATCTAAAAGTCTATTATATGTCGATATGATTTACCCCATGCCATCATAATCGATAATGAACAATAATTCAATAACCCGAGATTTACAGGATTCTGTAATGACTACAAAATTTCTCACAAATTAACATTAGTAAGTCATCCACAGACTAATGGTGAGGTCGAGGTAACGAATAGGACATTATTGCAGGGGTTGAAAGCTCGCATAAGCTAGGTCAAAAGATCATGGGTCGAAGAGTTGTACAACGTCGTTTGGGCATATCGCATGACACAATGTGTCCCAACCGAAGAGACATCTTTCATGTTGGCCTTCGATACAGAAGTTGTGATATCCATAGAGATGGGGTTACCCATACTCCGAGTAGAGAAGTTCGATGAAGATAGCAATTTCTTTGGAATGAGAGTGAATCTAAATCTGCTGGAAGAAATCCGAAAATGAGCTCGAGTTTGGATGGCCAACAATCAACAGAAGATTGTCCGATACTATAATTCTCGAGTAAAGAGCGAATCTTTTTTGGTAGGATAATTAGTTCTTCGTCGAGCTGAGATTTCTCGTCCATCCGAACGATCAAAATTATCGTCGAACTGAAAAGGTCCTTATCGCGTGACTAAAGTAGTCCGACCTAGAACTTACCGTCTCTATCGATGGATGGAACTTCGATCCCAAGGATCGAAAATATCGATAATCTTCGAAGATATTATCCTTAGAATATATTTTTTATTTTAAATTTTTATTCGATAATGAATAATAATTTCTCATAGATTTTATTTTCGCCAACGTGCGCTCCTCGACCATGATCGAGGAGCAGAATGCATCTCCATCAAATCTTGCCAATGCACGTCCCTCGACCACGGTCGAGGAGTAGAATGCATCTCTAACAGATCTCGCCAACGCGCGCCCCTCGACCACGGTCGAGGAGTGGAATGCATCTCCATCGAATTTTGCTAATGCACGCTCCTCGACCATGATCGAGGAGTAGAATGCATCTCCATCAAATCTCACAAATGCATGCTCCTCGACCAAGACCGAGGTGTGGAACACATCACCATCGGATTTCGTCAATGCACGCTCCCCGGCCACGACCGAGGAGCGAAACACATCTGCATCGAATTTCATCAATGCGTGCACCCCGGCCACGATGGAGAAGCGGAATGCGTCTTCATCAAATTTTGCCAATGCATGCTCTTCAACCACGGTCGAGGAGCGAAATGCAACTCCATCGGATCTCGCCAACGTGTGCTCCTCGATCACGGTCGAGAAGCGGAACACGTTTCCATCGGATCTCGCCAACGTGCGCTCCTCAACCACGACCGAGGAGCGGAATGCATTTCCGTCGAATCTCACCAACGCATGCACCTCGATCATGGTTGAGAAGCGGAATGCATCTTCATCGAATTTCATCAACGCGCACTCCTCGCCATAGCCGAGGGATGGAATGTGTCTACATCAGATTTTGCCAACGCGTGCACCCTGACCACAATCGAGAAGCAAAATGCGTTTCCATCGGATTTCACCAATGCACGCTCCTCGACCATGATCGAGGAGCGAAACGTATCTCCATTAAATCTCGTCAATGCGCACTCCTCGACCATGGTCGAGGAGCGAAACTCATCTTCATTCGATTTTACCAACACGCACACCTCGGCCAACTGAGGAGCGAAATGCGTCTCCATCGGATCTCGCCAATGCGCGCTCGTTAGTCAAAACGCGTCTCCATCGAATTTTGCCAATGTGCGCTCTTCAGCCACAATCAAGGATCAAGACGTGACCCATGAAATTCGTGAAAATATGCTCCTTGGCTATGGTCGAGGATCGTAAAGCGTCAGCATGAATCGTTCATCACTTCTCAGTCACACCGCCTAAGATCTATGCTAACCTACGTCTCGAAAAAAAAAATTTGATAAAGAATATACAAACTCAACAACTTAGCAAAAGAAGACTTTATATTAAAGTTAAGTATTTACAAGTGATGGTTGGTCCATACAAAAATACCTTGATAAAGATCAGGAGCAAACAAAAAAGGCCAGCCTAAAAAAAGATCGGATATATCCGATCAAATTGGTACATTAAGCTCCATCCAGAGCTCTAGATTCGTCGACCTCCACTTGGTCTGGCAGGATGATAACGATTGAGGGAGGTACCGATACTGCATCCTCGACAGTCAGATCATCATGCACGGGATTAAAGACATCTTTCATTTGAATCTCCCGACCCTCAACTTTCTCAGCCTCCTCATCGTTCGACTCCAAGAGGTCCAAGTTTAGGTCGGAAAAGATCCTCTGGACCTTCTCTTTCAGATCTATGCCCCCTTGCAGGTAGGAGAGCAATGCGAAATCTGTCTTGATGTTGCAGAATTCTTTTGAGATGCGGAAGGCCTCGATCGCCTCTATCCTGGCGGCCTCCACTCGTGCCTTCCCAACCTCTCTCTTTTCCAGCACCCAAGCTTCAGCCTTAGTTAGCTCAAATTTCAGCTGCTTCACCCTCTCCCTGAGGGATCTGATCTCTTCCTCGGCCTTCAGACGAGATAATTGAGCATCGTCCATCCTTCGGTGGGCTTGGATGGCTTTCTCCTTAGCTTTCTTAGAGAGGCGTCGAATCTCTCTAATTACTTCGATAAAATGGTCCACATGATGGACGAACTAAAAAAAAAAAAAGAGAAGAAGAAGAAAGCTGAGCCGAGGAATGAACGGAAGAGCTAAAATGAAGGTCGGTAAAAAGCCAACATGTATCCGAAGAAAAGGATCATAGGAGTCCTGGATGCGGAAGACACCTCCGATCTTCTCGAAGGTCTGGACGTCGATCGATAAAATGACTGACTTCAGCAAGGAACGGACAACACGGTAGTCGCCGATGCCCTTTCTTTTATCCTCGATATTCGAAGGAACTTCCATCTGAGAGATACTCTCTGGAACATCGGATCCATGGTCAGACATCCGAATGGAGATCTTTGGCCCACCCAAATTTCTTTCGAAAGAAGATGCAGAAGATCGAGTGACAGACTCCCCTGGAGCAGCGGACCGAATCGGCATCACAGCCTTTGCCAATATCGACTTCTCCTTCCTCGGGGTGTTGGCCGCTCTCGAGGAACCTCTTGCCGCGGACTGCACCAGGACAGCCTCGATTCGAGCACGTTTGGAGGCCACGGTCAGGCTTGTCTTCCTCTTCTTCACCATCTGACGAAGAGTTCCAAGATCGGACGGATTTATCACTAGATAGAAAATATAAGACTCGATCAATGATGATGACGAGGAGTGAAAAGACGATCCAAACAAAATCACATGAGAACACTTACTCCTCGGATCAGTTAGAATTAGTTCGACCTTAAATAAGTTCTTCTCAGTAAGAAATCTGGACAGCGAAAGAGGAGCAAGACTAAAGATTTGACTTAAGACCTCCTCCTCGATGTCGAACAATGTTGGAGGTCTGACAGCCGACCTATGAGGTCGCCCCCATGATGTGCTAAAATTTCATGGTTGCTCGATCGACACAAAAAAAAAGTGCTCCTTTCAATTATGCACCGAGGAAGGAGCGCCTCGAAAAAGATGGCATCCTCTCTGAGGAGAAGCGTACCACTATCTGACCTCCATCGAATGCTCCTTTAAAGTGAAGCAAGCTCAGAGAAGATGGAAGGTAGGCTCGATCCCGAGGAGGAGGTAGTGGATGAAAAAGCCTAAAATTGATCGCTAGGAGTTCGGCGCCAAACAACAAAAACTAATTCTATATAGGTTCAGAAGCTCGATAATTAAAAAATAAAAAGGCAATCTGAGGCCGACTTTTAGCGATTCCTCATGAACATCGACCCATCCAGGCTGAGGAAGAGCTAGATGCTCCCTAGGACCGACGACCTCTAACTTAAAATTGTCGAGGATATGGTATTTCATCCTAATGACTTTCAGATCTTTCGAGGTAAGGACGAAATCTATTCTGAAAGGGCAATAGTCCAAAATTTCATGTTCTTCGGATTGGCCCAGAGAACCTACTACCTCGAAATCGTGATCCTCGTCAGAAGGGCTATCTGAGCCCCAAGAAGATCGGGACAGACTAGATTGACTCATGAGTACAGAGGAGGCTGACCTAAAGGACGAGGAGGCCGAGCAATGAGGAAAGTTAGGGTGGGATCGAGGTGGCTCGGTCGAGTTCAAGCTATTCCTTATGCAAAGTACCAGAGTTCACCCTTTAAACAACAGTAGCAGTCAAAAAGAGTAATACTGATCCTATTTATAAGAGACATGGATGGCTCCGATCTACTCTCATTTCAACTACTTAGATTTTCGTTAGGTGTCAGATACCCATTAATCGGAATGGATAGATCCAGAGCAAAGCAACGGACGGTTAGATTTCGTGGCTGATAGACTTCTCCCAATCTTATCATACTACCGATTTTCAATGCTGCAATGCAGGCATGCTTTGAAAATCGGCCTTGACTTTGATATGGTACTTACATCGATCACTCAGAGGTAGATCGACCTCGTAAGTGGAGGGCAAACTATTATGGAATGGGGCTGATGTGGCCTCGACCTGTTTAGGATCGACCGTCGACCTACCCCAATGGATCGTCTGAGCGAAACGATGCAATACTTCATCCGCGATTAACTATAGGTCGGCTTAAGCTAACCTACAATTTTGGCTGACATACTAAAGATCGTCTCCTGGCAAAATAAGGTAGGCCTTCATACCTCATCCTCGTCGGATTCAGATTGATCGTCAAGCTACATGAATAGGCTTATAGTTCATCAATGATCGACCTACAATTATCTTTGCTGAAACTGCATCATCTTCGAATCGAAAAACTCATATAAAGGAAGAATCTTTCACAATTCCATCTTCCAAGAAGAAAAAAAATCTTCCGAATCAATTCAGAGCGACAAACTTGAAAAGCCGTTAGAGTCCGAAAAGGATACGACTCAAATTCCTCTTTTATAAATAAAGAAGCTCTGGGACCCTTCAGATAGGCCATTCAATTCGATGCTTTCTCTCCTCATTGTTCTCCAATATCCAAACTTGAACATTGGAGGATTTTTATGGAAGAACACTCCGATAAAAATTTTATTGCAGATGAACGGACGAAGCTCCAGCAAAGCTCATCCTCGATCTTATATTCTTCGGTGGTCGAGTTCTTCCATCTTTATCGACCGATCTCAAGTCAGAAGATTCGGAAGCAACAGAAATCCAAAAAAAAACCCTTCCAACCGCTGCCTTAAACATATTACGTAGCTTTTACCCCAAAAACACACATATTATGTAGCTGAAGCGGGCTGTTGGATATTAAAAATAACCCACGTCTTCCAGAAAAATGATCGGACGATTTATTTTGTAACATCAACCGCCATTCATAAAACTATGTGCTGGAAGCAAGTAGATATTCCATCATCTAAACTTAACGGATCGGTAACGGCAGAATTTAAGTCCGAGCTATCTTTGAATGCCTTTGAATGTACCAAAAAACAATCCTAATAAAAGAGCGCTACCATTTGGTCAAACTCGGAGCTTTTGACCAACAAATTATCTAAGGTGTCTCTTTAAGTAATTTTCATATCATATTATTTACATATTATTTATAGAAAGGCAGAAAAGTGGAAGATTTGAGTCCTTCATGGCTGGTACCACGAAGAGATGCACGCTATATAATATTTGCAATACAAGCTTTTGCAGCTTTGCAAAAAGTGATTGTTATTTATTTATTTCTAAATGGTTATTTACATACATATTAACTATTCAACTTGGTATTTATGAGCTTTCAAACTCGCATTCCGTGGAGTGGAGTAACTGGAGTTTTGAACCTGTACCACCCAGCTACCCAACTAGCGTCCAGGCCTAAGTGTACGGCTAACTCCAGAGTCACGGGGTTCATACAAACGCCGGTAAAAAAAGAGACTACTTTCGAAAGGCAAATACCATGCCAAACGTAGATTGAATTCAAAAGAAACGCCTTTCATGCACGACGCCCTCGGTTGCAATTTTGCCTCCACTGCAAAAAAATGTCCGAGGGGACCTTGCGAGTCCTATCAGCTCTCCCTCCCAGATGCCACGTGGACTGATCTAGACCCATTATCACACGTAAATTCTTGGGACCCACACCTTGGTGGACGCCAAGAAAGCAAGTTTTGCCGCCCCCAAAACGCTGACCACCCACCTGCTGTGGGGACCAATCGCGGGGTATGGACCATGTTAACGAATTGGCGTGCACGTGGGTGTTTTGGTTTGTGTGTGTTTATGATTTTCTGATGTTCTCGTCCTAGTGTTTCGAGCCGTTCCCCGTGGCATCGGCATTCGTGGAATGGGCGCGGCGCTCCTTCACGCACGGCGAGCAGACTCCACTATAAAATTATAAAGCGGCCTTTCCTCTCGTGATAACATGTGTCATGGATGCAGACCTCCTCGGCCTCCCCCTGCCCTGGTACTTCCATCTTTTCACCGCTCACATAAGTTGCATGAGAGGATTACACCATCCATCCATCACCTCTTTCTTCCATTTTATAATTTGTCTAAAGAGGCTATGAAGACGGATATGATTTGTTTTTTGAAATCAAGCAACTGCGGTGATGGTAGATTTGACAAAAGTTTACTTTTCTTTATATATATAATATACACATACGTCCATCAAACATATATATATATATAGAGAGAGAGAGAGAGAGCTTGGGTTAGTAATTTGAGACAAGAATTAAAATAATTTAATTAATTATTAATTTTTTGAGTCCAAGCTAATTTAATTTTTTTTTTTTTTGTTGTTGCAGCATCATGGTGTCTACGTTTGTGTCAACATCATGCATTTTTTCTTTTTTGATAAAAGTCATGCATAAGTTATTGTAGAGTATTTTCCCTACATTTATCTCTTATTCTAGCATTTCTCATTTATTTCATAAATAATAAAAATTAAATTAAATTAATCTTTTTGCTCAATTTGAAGCTCATGATCATGTTTTATACATAGAATTTGTTATTATATTGTCATCCTCCCGTATAGAAGTACTCAATTCAACTCAATTTAAAGTTATAATCTGAAATTAATTGAAATCAGCCACATGAATCTTTTTATTTTTCCATTTTGCACATCATTTTTAGCAAAGATCAAAGAGAATAAAAAGTAGGACAAATAAAAACACGTACATTTTTATCCATCATGAGACAAATAGGACATTGACTCTGATGAAAATGTTATAAACTTAGACCTTGCTTTCCTTCGCATAAATGATGAATTGGTGGCTGCCATATAAAGTGCTTAGAGAAAATATTGTAAATGCACATGTCCATTCATGAGAAAGTAAACAAAAGAAAGCACCACCTCGTTCCAAATATAAATATAAAAATATTGTCAAAGCCAGGAAGCAGGAAACGTTCTTTCCGAAGTCCCTCTCCGCTTCAAAGTTAGTAAGTACTTCGCAGGTGATGGTCATACAGACGATGATGAATGCTCTGAGTATGCTATTTTAACTTCAGGTTCACATGCAAACCTACTTGTTGCACCTAGCTCTCTAAATGTCAGGGCCTAATGAAACCTTTTCTTTTTTCTGAGTAGATTATATAGAGAGCCTTTTCAGCCCTAGCCAGAAGAGATTGCACGTGATAGGATCATGCGTTACCCGAATCCGGCAAGCCAGAATCCAATGAGCATTCCCATGGGTTTCCACCTAAAGGATCCATCGTGGACCATGGATGGTCTCCATAGTCATCAAATAAAGAGTGGTCCACGAGGGCATGCCATGCCTTATTTATTTGATAGCCATCCATTATTTCCTGATGGGAATCATCCATGGATGCAGGGTACTCTGTGGTGCATGGGCTGCACTACGGTGGATCTTAGTTGTTCCATCTCCCCTATGGAAGTAACAAACCTAATTGCCTACAGGCCCATAATAAGTACGGTTAATTAAAGCCAGCATGATCCTCAACTATTTGTCTTTAATCTTGCACACTGGAGGGAAATAAATACAAAGAGGGAGAGAACAAATGGGACGGTCGTCTGTTTTGTATTGTACTCCTGCAGCCAGTGCTCTTATGAAGAAAGTTTGCAATGGGAATTCTGGAGCATGCACTTCCCTCTATAGGATGATCTTGCACCATTTGTTTTACGTACTAGTTTCTGATCTACTAAGTTTAATTTGGACACCAGTGGCTTTCTCTATCACTTTTGAGCTTCGATCAGGCTTAGGCTCAGATATTCTAAGATCAAGCGACATGCATGATCTCCATGGTTACATGGGAAAAAAGGTAAAAAAATGTATCACCTCCATAGCAGTTCATGTTGGACATGGGCCAGCATGCCCCTTCTAGAACTCAATTTTCTCAAAACTGAATTGCCAATCGATCATGCACATATAAAACAAACATATGATACATGTCGTGCACTCGGCATATCTAAGCCTGATGAGCACGATGGCCTCTGCCTTCCTGTAGACCAGAAAAATGCTTACAAGCTTGCGCTATCGCTACCAATCTCTTTTTCGCACTAATCATGTTTTATTCTATTTCCTGTTTATATAGATGACACATAGAGAATATGCTCTATAGGCAAGTATCATGAACCTCTCTTATGATTAAAAGCAAACTTTAACTCAAGCCATTTGCGTGGCAGCAATGATTTGTCTTTGTACTTCATCAATCCGACTGTCACAAACTTCTTGAGAATGAACTAGAACCTGTCGAATACGAATCTGCTCCCTAAATTCGATTTCATCAATGCAAGTAATCTCGAAGAGTTTTAATCGTAAACTGTGGGAATAGGATGCCAGTTTGCATCAACTTTTCTCAACCACTTGCTGCAAGAATCTCACTTCAGTAGGGTTGCCTAACCTCGCAAGTTAGATGTATCTAGGCCCTCCTTGTCTGTCCGATCTGGAACATCTTTACCATATTTGTATTCCGTCACAGTTTTAAGGTGTGCCTGGGACCTGCAATTCATAGCAATGAGAGGATGGAGAAAAAGGAAGTTTTGGTGGGCACTGCTTTTCTAGAAGCTTAGATCTATGCGTGGCTTTGGGCCGAATTCTTCTAGTTTGTTTAAAAGAAGTGATCCCTTAACTTAATGATTACAGAATAGTCCACTAGGCCTTTTTAAGATCCTAGTGCTGACTTTCTTGCCTGAGAGCAGCCTCCAAAAGGATAAGGCCTGAAAGATCGTTGCGGGAGCAGTCACAGTAAAAGTTTTCCTTTTTTTCTTGTGTTCTCGTGTCATGGGCTCCACCACACCGGTTTTACTTGGTAAAATGGCATCATCGAAAGCTAATCTTTTATAAGAGAATACCGTTATGGGAGCACTATAACATTTCGAGGCATACAATAGCCTAGGGAACAACAAGCCCTTGCCCCCCTTCTAATTTCTTGCAGAGTGATCCTTATCTATATGGGGCATTTTGTAAAGCAGCAGAAAAAGAGAGGGGCAAAAAAACCTATGCAGAGCTATCTGCATGTCTAGAAACCACATGCTATATTGCTAGCAATCCGGATTCTCTCCCGTGCAGGATTGAATCGGAGAGATCTAGTTTCTGGATCGTGGTTGCCCGTATATGTGATTACGGAGAAATTACAAGGTGGATAAACTCCACCAGGGACCTAGGACTAAATAATCCAAGGTCTTCTTGCTATTACACATAAAAGTAGAGGGAGGAAAATGGAGTGATCTCATCCTAGGTCCATGGTGGAACAGCCTCATAATTCTCGTGATTAAGAAGGGTGCATAAGGTATGGCGTGCTATATGATACTGCATGGCATGGGTTCCCTTTGACCATGGCTATCAGACAATATGCCATGATGCTGCACAAGGATGGTGTGGTAAGGTAATTGACATAAGTCCGCTAAATTTGGTTGATGCCTCCAGGCTGATATGAGCGGCCTAAAACTATTCGCGGCCATCGCACAATAAGCCACGATAATATACAAGGACGGTGGGGTAAGGTAATTTACGTAAGTCTACTAATTTGGTTGATGTCTCTAAGGGGTTGAACCGGCCAGGCTGATGTGAGTGGCCAAAACTCTTCGCCCAGCCATGCACGCATATACATGCACACACTTCGGACTGCAACATGTGGACCGTATTTGGGCTGGAAATTTTACTTGGGACGCAACATTTGGACTGGATTTGGGCTTGAACAAAAGAGTTTGGTTTGGTCGTGGAGTATGTGTTGAGATCAGAAACAAATGTGGCAAAGCCGATGTACAGAGGCCGCCATACAAGCTGCAACGTTGTCATTTCAAGACAATCATATTAACGCTAACGCAGTTAAATTGTCATCCGCAACCACAGCTTGAAGAGAATTTGTTCATTAATAACAAAACCCACAAAATATCGTACGTTTGAAAACTTCATGATGACTAGCCATCTTTACGTCAAGGAATTAAAAAGGTTTTCTACCATGACGGTTTCGGAGTTCCTTATCACGTACCAACCATTGCAGAACAAGGTGACTGGCTCGTACCTGTTAGCATCACCAACAGAGGTCAGCGGAGTCTTCTGTAGAGGCACAATAGTTTAACATCGAAAGCAAATTTGGTTTGCAGTGAAGATCTTAAGATGGTCCAGTGTTTTACGTATGTTGCAATGCTCAGTGCTCCAACGGTAAAGCAATGAGGGTCAGAAAGCTTTAGGCCTCAGAGTCAGCCAAGAAAAAGTTAAATCATTCACGGAATTTAGCACACCCCGAAGCATTAAACAAAGGCAAAAGCCGCTGGCCATGACAAATTTGCTAATAAAAAGCTATCATTGGAACGGCAGCCTTTGTATGTGACGCAAAGGAGATCTAGTGACATCTTGATGTCCTTGATTAGATTGGGACTTAACTTTAAGCATTTATTGGTGTACAAGGAAAGATGGAATAGACTCGAGTTACTTCTCATTTGACTTTCAATAACCTTATGAGCATCCAGGACTGAGACAAAGGAGATCAACGCACCAGAACATGTTTTTGATAGGATGAACAGATGGGAAACCAAACCAAAGATTGCAGCTAGCAAAGGGCTCAGGTTCGGAACTAGAATGAAATCAAATACATTACAAATGAAGAGAAAAGATTAGATATCACAACCAAAAGCATAAGTTCACCGCAAAACGGAGGCATACACATTGTGATATCAATAAACTGCCAAAAAGAGGATCAAAACCAGCTTGAGTATTTAAACCTGAGGATACCCATCATCCCCCCGGCACCCTCTGAAGGATGGCACTGGCTTAAATGGTCCTTATTGAAGATCTCACAATGGGTCTTCCAGACAGGATATCAGAGTTTCTTAAGTAGTCTTTGATTGTGTTCAAACCAGAGCCTAAAAGCAACTCCAAACACAATCTCACAGAACCTTCAGTTGTGCTATGCCCTTATGAAATGAATGATGAAGATTCCCTCATTCGATTGCTGTGCTGTTAAGAAATGGGTGAATTATACTGAAACACCAGCATTTCTTCTCTAATGTTTATCAAAGTTGCTGCATGGAAGCCTTTAAAGAAAATAATGACCATTTATTTTTCTCCTTTTCTTCCCCCCTTCCAAAATTTCTCAAGTTCATTATCCTCCCTTTTACTTTTCTCAGGAAGCAATTAAAACCTCAAGTTCTTTACCGGTAAACATGCAGACCACGGAAACTCCACCTCACTGCATCCCAACAGCTTGAAGGATCCCACAAACTGAAATCGAATCGGTTTCTTTGAATATGGCCTATTACTAAATTTTCTAAGCTCCAACACACCACACAAATCTTGCACTACAATCACCATAACAAATATCTTGATGAATAGAATAGTCCTCCTAAGCCTATTGCCTAAGATTTAATCTCCAATCCTCTCGCAGGACTCCGTGACTCCAACAACAGTTGAAGCACTTCCCAAGTAGAAGCTGGCACTGCACGCCCACAATACAACAGCCGAAAACAGCAGCATCCTAGCCCATAGTCCAACATCCATCTGCTTTGGAACCTACCTACCAGTAAATCTACCAACTTCATGATTAGGGTACCGTCCAGAACCTAATGTTGTTCGATCATCAATCAAAATTTCACACAGCTGTAACAACAACAATTCCGCTGAGAGTGACTTTGGGTAGTATAAAACTTAAGACCAAGAACCAATGATGCTTGATAAGGTAAGCTCCCTTGTCTGGATAACAAAATCTTGGACAACTTCCAACTGAGTTATCTGTGAGATTCCATCAGGGATATGTTGACGATCTGATTGTTCAGAGGAGCAGCTTTAAGATTATAATTGCAAGAATCCTGCAATAATTCTTGAAGAAGAGCCATTATGACTGCCAGAGACTATGTTTACACACAGTTCATAGTAAGTAGTTTTCGTTGATATCACTAACCAATTATCAAAGAACAACAAACACCACCACGTGCTTAACCTTAAACAAGGCAATCCTGTGTGTTCCTGCATGGATGGAAGAATTATTAGCATGTGGTACAAGAAATGCAAAGTGTGCGCTAAGAAATAGAGGTAGCCAACAAAATCCGATAAGATTATGCATAAAAGCTAATACAACCAGAAACAAGTATGTGAACTGCATCAAAGAATGAAAGCAACAGCAGCTTTAAGTACAACAAACAACCAGTTAGGAAGCTTATTGCGGCAAGTGTTTCTTAATCCTTATTCTACTTTTGACTTTCTTTACAAAATACAGACAAGTAATATTTCAAAATAAGCTGAGCTAACAGGAAAAAGCAGAGTTCAAAAGACAAACCTTGACAAAGAGAAGACACAAGGCTCAACTAATTAAAAGCATCAGATTCATTACATGTGCTCTCCTTCAATCCGAAAAGCAGAACCTTTCTTACTAATGGGAGAACAGACAAGAGGCAAAGAGAACACATGAAAATCTAAATAGCATGGTCGCTGCCTTATTGAAAGGGATCAGGTATTCCTGGTGTTCAAAGCTGAAGATAAGTTTCGAGTTGTAGAGTTTTATAGATTCATCAAAGAACAAGTCCCAGTGCTTGAAAATAAACATCAAATGAAGCTCAGCTTTCAAGGAAAAATATCTACGATCAATCCCAGACATTCTGAATAACAGACTAATACAATGATTGGCATCCAAACAAAGAATCTCCCTATTGCATACTGGTGAAAGTATCAGTAAAACACTTTATCATTCATAATGATCATCAAACTAATCAACACTAGCACCTGTAATTCCAAAATGTATAAATGAATAATACAGTTATTAATTCAAGTTCCTTTTTATGTTCTAAGAAATGATGGTCAGTTCATCACCATGCATTTGACAATAAATAAGGTTCATCAAAGCACAAGAACCCCCATGACATGGGAAAGAGACACACAACTTGCAAGACGGGTGAGGCAGGAGGTAGGAGGGAAGCATCGTGAAATGCCTCCATAGGCATATGGCCTGATGCACCATAAACATCTTCTCTCTATTCCCTCTATCCTTATCACCCAGGAACATATTACAAACCACCTAGATATTCAAACATCCCTTTCTTCTAAGGGTTTCTCCAAGAAATCCTTATTTTCATTGGGAGAGAAGCACACCATACCAAGGCAGACATAATATTGTTGCAGGCTAGCCTGAATTTTTTAGGTGCAATCCCACTCTCTCTCCAAGTCCGAAATCCATTCAAGTTTTCCTTTTAGAAAGACAAATTATAGCATCCATGACCATTAGGAGATTTCATAAGTAGAATCAGGAGACAGAAGTATAAAATGTAAAAAA
The DNA here is from genome assembly GCA_006176705.1 of Cocos nucifera. Lineage (NCBI taxonomy): Eukaryota > Viridiplantae > Streptophyta > Magnoliopsida > Arecales > Arecaceae > Cocos > Cocos nucifera. The sequence continues at coordinate 205,822 of QRFJ01000641.1, read as the reverse complement.
TAATCTCAAAGCTGTAGACTTTTCCATATTCATTAACCACAACCCCCAATACTAGTGCTAAGAATCAAACAAACCCAATTGTTTAACAAAAACCAATGATTAAGCACAGAAATTCTGAATAACAAATCAATATAACGACCAATCTTGCTAACAGAATTCCCAATTGCTCAAGTTCAGAGTAAAAAATAATGGCAAGAGGATCAACCAATCACTTTGCTATTCGTAATTATCATCAAATCAATCATTATTAACGCTACAAAAAATATCATGATTCTGAATAACAAATTAGTAAGGACCGGTCTTCCTAACAGAATTCCCAATTGCTTAAGTTCAAAACAAAACAATGGCAGGAGGATCAACCTATCACTTTGCAATTTTAGTTATCATCAAATTAATCATTACTACCACTAAAACCAATATCACGATTCCAAAACTTACGAATTTCGTCGGACATGATAATTTCATCATTAATATCGTAAGATTCCATAAATACGTACCACTAGAGATGTAATAGATTATCAAAAACATATTTTAAAAGATTTCTTTCTAAAATTCCATCAGTACCACCAGTATCGATAGATTACAAAAATTAAGAAAAATAACCCACAAATATACAGATATACAAACTAGAAGAAATTCACCCAGATCACTAAAAACATTAAGCAAGATCCAATTTTTAAGATGATCACTTTTATTTCTTGCCCTTGCCCTTGCCGGGGCCGGATTTCTTCCTGGGTGGGACGGCGATCTCGCCCTTGAGGACGGGGATTTCCATGATGGAGGAGAACTGGCCGTACTTCTTTCGGAACTTCTCGACCTGGTCGTCTTCGACGAGGAGCGCAGAGCGATTCCCTAGGTAGAATGGGTGGTTCCCGGACCACACGTCCACCGCGTACTCCGGCTGGGTCCCGCCGGTGGTCATCACCAGCTCTCCGTTGCAGTACACCCGCGCGTCCTCGTAGAACTCCGGGTGCACCCCCTTCTTCCGGCACGAAAATCTTCCCACCTTCGAAGGAAATTAAGAAAACAAGTGTGAAAGGACAGCCGACTTCGATCGAAAGCTAGGGTTTTCGAGGGGGTACCTCGAGGCGTTGAGGGAGTTTGGCGCCAGTGGAGGTGGAGGTGGGCCTCTTCATCGCGGGAATGAAGGGGGTTTTGAGGCTTAGCGCCATTTTCTTTTGCTGCCGGGCTCCCCTCTTCGTTGCTAGCTCGTTCTTTCCTCCTCTGGGGGCTTATCGCCTTGCCCGCCTCTAAGGCATCGAGGAAATGTGATATGTGAACCGTCTTTGTTTTTGAAAATTTACGAAAATGCCCTGCAGGATGATGCAAGGCGCGCGTGGGTTTTTGGCAGACCGGTTTGGTACTCGTACCGAACCCAATTTGAGGGACAAGGATGAACACTCGAGTTCGGGCAGCGAACGTTCGTGAATCATGGTTACATGTGATGCAAATCGCTCGTAATTTAGAGTGGCACAGTAGTTGGAGAAGTCATGCTCCACATCGTATGGCCGTATACCCCACAAGCATCTCATTTCACTCCTACAAGTTTTATTCATTTACCGTACCCTTCTTTATTTCGGATTGTACCTATAATGCAGCGCTGATGCCGTGCATGTGGAATAAAAAACGATAACATTTTGTTATCTTTTGCCATCCGATTATATTTAGCCAGTAGTGATTTCTTTTTTTTTTTAATTAAGAAAAAGATTAGATCAAAATCTAATCTTTTTCACGAGAGAGAGAGAGAGAGAGAGAGAGAGAGAGAGAATGGAAGAAAATTAGAAGTGATAAGAGATGAGAGAGAAATACAACGAGAATATTGTCATGGACTCAAAGAAATAAATAAAAAAGAGAATCGTGCAGCAACCTCCAAATTAGCAAGCCTTTGAAACCTAAAACTAGGATTAAACGCTAAAGTTAGTTCTATCTTGTGAGAAGCTTTGTTGGCCTGATCTTTCAGATGGTCTATCATCTCGTTGCTGCTTCTATCTAAAAAAAAATCGTTCTCTTCCAACAAAAGTGGAAGACACACCCACAAATCATGAAATGAAGAAGTGCATAGACCTAAAGCTAGGAAAAAGATGCTTAAGCATTAGTTTTGCCATGTAAGAAGTTTTCTTGGTCCAATTCTCTTAAGTAGAACCGATTCAGCAAGCACCCTTCCTTGTTAGTGGAAGAGAACAAAAAGAAGAGCAGTGCTTTGATAACTTAGAATCTCTCAAAAGGATCACTCAACTGTTCTGCACTACACCGTAAAGCACAGCAACAAGAATGTAATATACTAACCCAATAATTTTTAAATTACATATAAGTTACTAAAATATTATTGTTTCGAAAATGCCTAAGCCACACAATCTCATAAAACTGAAAATGAGGATGGCAATTGGATTGAGTCGGACCATGTATAGATAGGATAAGATATAAAATAAATAAAAAATATATCAACTCGGATCTAACCTATTTATTAAGTAGATCAAAAAGCTAATATGATCATTTTATTAAATAGATAATCTATTCTAATTCATAATTTATTAAAATAAATTAAATAGATCAAATGGTTAAGCATTGTCATCCCAAACCGAGTGAATAATAAAGCAAGAACGATGCTACTTTTGATTACAACATAAACTTCATTGGCTAAAATGCATGACTTGCCAGCCAAGATCTAATTGGCTCCATTTTGAAATCTAAGTCCGAAAGGGGATCATATATTGCAATTGACCGAGGGTTATCAATCTTCTTAAAGCAAGGGACTTTTTCACTAGAGTTATAATCTAGCCACCGTCAATGAATTTTTTTAAATAAAATTGTAAAAGCAAATGGTTGGATTGGTGACTATGAACAAAAGGTATATTACAAGATTTGAACCCGTTCACAATCTATCCTAGTCATATAGATATATTTGGTAAGAAACATTGCCATATATATAGATTAATATGAAAGGAAAGCAACAGTAGTACAACAACGATTGAAAAGGACAAAAATAGGCCACAAGAAAGAGATTCTAGTAGCATGTTTGAAAGAAGAAACAAGCCATAGATACACAGAATAAGGTTAATTAGCATATAGAAAATACATAAGCAACCGTGGATACGTAAATAGCTTCCACCTTCCACCGACAAAGGCAAATGATGGGAATTATAGCTTCAGCATCTGGCAACATGGGGACCCAAATGAAACGAAGCTGAGCTTCGTGTCTTCTTGATGTGAAAAATCTGCAAGCAACAGAGCATATTTTGAGTTTTTGATCCATGCTTGCGCCACTGAGAGTCTTATCAGGGAAACTTTTAAATTGTTGATGATTGAATATGATCATAATGTTGCAGCTCTTATGTCCCTGGAATACCCATTTTGTTAATAACCAATACAATAATGGACTGAAGGGACAGCATTGGATGCACTGGAGATAACCTGGTAGCCAACAATCAAACTCATAATATTAAAAGTAATGATATGAACATTAGACATCTTGCACAATCTGAGAACAGCAGTGAAGTGGCCTTGAATTAAGCGAAGTATAGGACCATTGAGAGGCATCAGGGAATAATATGTAAGAGAATACTTGGAGAGTTCAATCTGTTGAAGGGGTATGCAAGAGCCTAACATATATGGAAACTTTGAAGAAACGATGCCCTCCTGGAATTGAAATATAGAGCAAGAGTTTTCCCAATATTCCTGCAATCCCACGGTTGTACCGTCCCCATAATTTCCAAAGCAAAGGTAGCTAGCCTGTTGACGAGGAGCATCTTTAGATGATACCACCAAAGATATGTCCCCACCCCACCATTTCTGCCTGGTTATATTAACATCCAAATGTATGTTTTGATTCCTATAAAAGTAGTATGGTGCAACACTTAACCCCACGACCCCCGCTTACTGCAACTGAGCAAAGCCAATGTCAAACGGAAGAGCGCCATGCTAACGTTCGCTATGGACGTGTTTGGTTCACACAAAATGGAGAAAAAGGAAGATAATTTATAGGAAGCAGAGAACAAGTCTTTATTGGATTGAAATTTTAAAAGAAAAGAGAATTAAAAAAATATCTTTTTATAGAAAAATTTCATAGAAAAAAAAATCATGAAAAAGATGGGTTTCCAAACTTCGCACGGGATAAAAAGTGATGATTCTTTTTTCTTTTCAAAAATATCTTTTTAAGATTCACGATTAAGATTTTATAAAATATTAATTTGAATGGTTATGATGAAATACTAAATATAATATAATATTTATATTAGTATTAATATTATAATATTTATTATATTTTAATATTTATACTAATATAATATTTTATTAATATTAATATAATATTTATATTTATATTAATAATTTTATCATATTAAAATATTAATATAATATTAATATTTATTAGTATTATATTTATATTAATAAAAATATATTATTATTATTTATATAAAATTTAGGAGTAAAAAAATATGGCCTTATATCTATTAATATATAATAGATATTTATATATTTTTTAAAAAATAAAAATATAAGCTACTCTATAATAATTTACTTTTTCATGATCAACCAAATATACAAAAATTCTATTTCTAAATAATAATTTTTAAAAAATTATTTTTTTTAAAAAAAAGTTCTTCCACAAATCGAACAAGTCCTACAAAAGTTGGGTTAGGCTCCGATCATACCTATATTGGCTTTCCTTCCATTCAATCTGAATAGATCTCCATCTAGCCAAAAAAAAAAAAAAAAGAAGCTATTTATTTCTTTTATTTGAATTTAAAAAATAACAAAACAAAATTTATTAATATGAATAAAAAGGTATAGTCATTAATGCAAATGAGATGAAAAAAATAAAAACAAAATCAATCCATTAATGCGGATTGGATGAAAAAAATATAAAAAAGTTAAGTTATTAATTCAGATAGAATGGGATGGTGTTAAATTTGTATTTATTCTAGAACATTTTTTTTTATCCTATGGAGTTTGTGCTTATCACGACAGATGTTACTTTCTTTTTCTCTATAATAAATATAAATTATATAGAATAAGTACAAAATTTGGATGGAATAAATAAAAATTTATCTAAAATAAACATAAATAAATCTAGAATAAATAGAAATATTCTAGAATAAATACAAACTCTATAAAATAAATAAAAAAACTATAAAATATGCACAAACTCGACCACATCCCCATCCCATGAAAATTTACTCTAAATAAATGAAAAAGTGACCGCTAACTTTGATTTTACCGTATGGAGATCTATGCAGATCATGAGGAAAGAGATCAGATGGGGGAAAACTTGATCAGATTTGGCTCCACATTTGATCAATTTTATTCTAGTCTACTTCATTATTATAATAAGACAATGACTCTTATAAATAACATTAGATATTTTATATTATAATATTTATAAGTTGCATTTGAATAATAATTATTATTTAGCCATTATGTCATTATAATAACTACTATATAAATTTGAACGAAAACAATAATTTTTTATTGAATGTATAGTTATTTGAACAAAAATATTATTTTTTATTATATTTTTGTTATAATATTTCACAACAATCATTATATTTATAATAAATAAATGAGTAGATTATCCTGATCTCTCTCAAGAAATGAGGTAATCACATGATTCTATCTAATATTTCAAAAATATACATATAATCTCTTGATCAAATATAAAAATTTAAAATTTAAAAAATAAAATTTTATCAAAATAAAAATATATAAAATATTTTAGGACTCAAATAAGTTAGATAGTAATGATATTAGTAAGATTTTTAATTTATTTAATAAAAAAATATTAGGAGGCTGTTACATGTCATGCATACAGCAAACAATGAGCAGTAGGAGGCATATTTCCAAAGTGTTGGACGACGAATCTGTAATTATTTCGAAATTTGATGGATGCCATTGTAATTTGATCTAAATAAATTTTAGGGCTTTTGATAACCGAACAACTCCGTTATACTGCAGGCCGAATTCTCGACTGCGGTCCAGGCGGTAACCTCACCTGATGTCCTGACGACTCGGCTTTCCCGCACTATAAACCCCGTTTCAAGAGGAACGAAACCACGACACGGCAATGGAGGAAGCCGTGGGAGCCCCGGGCGTCGCCATTGCCGTCGGTGTTGTTGTTCTCTCCTTCATCGCGTGGTTTGCGAGATGGCTCCAAGACCGACGGTTCGTGCGAGGAATCGAGCACGATCCCGGCAGCGCCCGGCTCCCTCCGGGCTCCATGGGCTGGCCTCTAATTGGCGAAATGTTCGACTTCTTGCGGTGCTTCAAGTTCTCGGGGACGCCGGATGATTTCATCGCCAGGAGGAAAGAAAGGTAATACCATTTTCTCTTCTCGTCTCCTTGTGAAGTAGTTAAATCCTGATGAATTCAGGTCTTTTGATTGTTGGAGCTAAAATCTGGGTGCGAAAAGCTGGTTTGTTTGAAATGATTGCGTTGAGGTTGATAGAGTTAAATTTTTCTCATTTGGTTGTGGAAATGCTCGAATTTGTCGGGCTGGATTCATTAGAAGATGCATGAAATCCTATTAGAAAGTTAAAGTGGTATTATTCTGAGATGGGCTTTGGCCGCCTGTTGCGCTCGATTTCTTTTTAGTCTGATAATTGGGTTATTATGACCGAAATAACCTGTCCGCTCCTCATGGTTCAGATAGATGAATCGTGGTTCCTGGTTGGTTGATCGGGTCAAAAAAAAAAAAAAAAGTGTTTCTTTACCCGTTATTTTAAAATGGCTGGTCCTCCTGCAGATGAAATAGCACTCTTAAATCTTCACAACCCTTTTTTTTCTTGCCTTTGATTTCTCACGTTGTTAGAATTGTTAATTTTTAGTTATTTTTGTAAAAGGATATTTTTTATTTAAAGTTATGCTGATTTTTATTTTGGTTATTTGATTTTGCTTGATTTTCAAGAAGCTCACCCTATCAACCGTTTGGTTGGCTTTTTGCTTTCTTAGCCTATGTTATTCTTCAATTTTAATTGCTCGAATACTATCACTAGGATTAAATTTTCTTGCTTATGAGTGAGTGATTATGCAAAGTTAGACCAAGAGGCTGGCGATTCTCTATTAAGATGTCAAACTGATAGTCTTCATTTAAGCATATGAAGGAAAGGATGGAGGGTTGGATCATGTGATAGGAAGCATTGGCAGTTGTGATACCCTATATGATAATTGCACTCCATTTTAAATGGTGCTCTCCCTTTGTTTACCTACTAGAAGAAAAACCTAAACTAATTTAAGTGGACTGTTAACTAAAGAGGAGTACAGATAGAGCTCCTTAGGGAAGGACAGTTGACAGCATTTTGCATCAACAAAAGGCTTGGGGAAATTGGATGGATGCCCAGTGTTGTTTATGTTATAAGAGTAGAGATCTTCTAAGAGTTAGGTAATAAAGAAAGAGCATGCTCATATGTTGAATGTAGTGGAATTAAGGATGATAAGGTGGATCTTTGGTCAAACTAAAAATTCTATGCTAGTAGTATCATTGAAAAAATAACATTAATAAAAAAAAAGAAGGAAAAAAACCTCCCCCCTCATTCTTGGAGATATCAAGGAGTATCTTGAGTGCACCTGGAAAGTATCCAAAGTGCGTTTATAAAAAAAATTGAAAAATAGGTTTCTTAACATAAAAATTAGATGCGTATTCTAGTAGTATTTGATGAGTATTGGTATCTGATACGTTTCCAATACAGGCACAACATGTGATTTAAAGCACCTGTGCTTCTTGTTGCAAATAAGGCACCTTAGAGTACAACCTCTGAAATCAATTCTCTCTCTCTCTCTCTCTCTCTCTCTCTCTCTCTCTCTCTCTCTCTCTTTTTATTGAAAATCATGTCTCTACCATGCTGATCCTATTGGATAGCCATATCACTGCTGTTGGTTGATTAACTTTGTTATTATTAAACACAATTCTTCTTTGTCCCCTTCTCCGATACCTTTAGAATGTCAAGCTTCCAATGGATCATATAAGACTTCGCCCTTAGTCATACTCAACCTTTTATTTTCCTTGGTTGAATGGTAAAATGTGGTGTGATTCTTCCTATAGCATGAGTAATCAATACAGAAAACCACCAAATTGACTAGTGAACAGAACACTGTAAAGTAACCATTTTTCTGCATAATTTTTGTGTGCTAGGTTTCCATGTTATGCTAGCACTCTATTTTGAATAGCGATAATGAAAGATAGAAATTCCTCTCCCTTTCTTACTAATCTTTTTTATTTTTTTCTGTTTTAGTTAGGAGAGAGGGGAGGAGAGAGATTGATGAAACAACAATGGATGACATATTGATACGAAAGTTTTTGAATCAAATTTTGACTTTCCAAGACATTATACATCCTTCATAACTCTTTTCCTTTTTCTATAGTGTTTTTGTCACTTTTTTTAAAAAAGAATGGTTGGTATTATAAAGACCTGAAAAGTTCCTATGGTATTCGGTCTTCTTCCATCTTTTTTACATCATTTCTTTTCTTTTGCAGGTATGGAGAAACTGGCATTTATAGGTCCCACTTATTTGGGCATCCGGTGATAGTCACATGCTCTCCGGACTTGAACAAGCAAGTTCTTGGTAGCTTGACCGAGGAGGGGACTTTTAGTTCAGGTTGGCCTTCAAGCCAGCTGCTAGGGAATTCAGTCGCAAACATTGATGGAACTCTCCACAAGAGGATAAGGAAGCATTTGATGCAAGCTTTCAATAGCCCAAGAGCACTTAATTCCCATCTAAGTACAGCACAACCTATCTTCAACTCAACTTTAGAAGATTGGGTATCAAAGAAAAAAATAGTTGCATATGATGAAACCAAAATTGTGAGTATATGCTTCTTAAACTGTGTGATACATGCAATTATTATTATTATTATTATTTTGGGGGGGGGGGCGGTGGAGGTGGGGGGGGATGTGGAGGGAATCCACATGTATACGAAAACTTAAGTGCTGGTAGCATGGGTCATGCCGGCAGATGACTGGCACAGCATTTATCATGCCTTGCCAGAACCAAAAGATAAAAATAAAAAAAAAATGAAGAAATTTTTAATTAAAAAACATCAGTAAATGATTTCATAAATGCCATGCAGACCCAGTGTCAATGCCAGTGCTGGCTTGGGACTGTATGTGCAGGCCAGCACAGACCAAGAGGCATTGGCATGTTATATTAGAGGCCTCACCTCCTGCAAGTCAAATGCCTCTTAACACGTAAGTTATTGCTTCAAAAGATGAGTGTGCTTATAAAAGCTGAATCCAATTCTTAGTTCATTTTCTTGTAGCTTTGGAAGTACTTAGGAAATGCAATCTACAAAAGCAGCTGATGTTTCTTCTTTCATCAACTGACACATCAGACATCTGCCTGAATATGGTTGCATGTACATGTAATGTGTTGGTTGTTGCTAGGCCAATTTGTAAGTTGTAACATATACTTATTATGGAAAAAGGAACACTTGGAAATCAATGCATTTCAGAAAGTAAAACACTAAACAAAACAAACTTTTAGTTTTGAAAACCACCTTAATCACATCTCAAAAACCTACCAGCATTTTTAACTTTTCTTAAATAGTGACAACTCAGTCTGTGGAAGTGACTTTCAACTTTCAGCATGACTAAATTTTGGCAAAAGTAGGCGATACAATTCACGTGTTTTAATCAATTGGGAAACTATAATTCAGATGACATTTCACAACATCTGTGATATCCTGGTTAGTTTCAAGTCACCAGCACTTCTGGATACAATGGAACCTCTGTATAGAGGACTCATGGCAGGACTTCGGTCAATGACAATCAACATTCCAGGAACAGCGTTCCACCATGCTCTTAAGGTAACATTCTTACTTTCCATCAGAAAGAAAAATTGGAAAGGTAATTTCTTGCTTTTACATCAAAAAAAAGGGAAAATGATAACATTCTTGAAGAGTTGTAGAAGATTTTGTTGCTTCAATTAATAACATGCCACCCTGTCATGGGAACTTAGATTGGCCACAGCAGGTGGGACTGATTCAGAAGATTGGTGAAGTGCATTCTGTGAAAATAGAGCATAATTTATGCATGTCCCTCTTAATGTGGACAATCAGTATAGCAGTGCTTGTAGTGTATTCAGTGGATTGAGCATACAGAGGCAACGTGACATGTCTTCATTTTGCTATCTCAGCAACTTAATGGTTCATAGTATTAAAATGGAAACCAGAAAGGGCCCATGATGTTGTAGAACTGAAACTCTTTGCTTTTCTTTATTCTATTGCAAATTTCAGTGCAAGAAGAAACTGTCCAGCATCTTATCAGACGAATTGAAGAAGAGGAAAGAACAGGGAGTTCAGAAAAATGATTTCATGCAAATCTTGATTGATTCTGTTGATGATAATGGGAATAAACTGAATGAAGTAGAGATTGTGGACAATATTCTTTCACTTATTTTGGGAGGTCATGAATCCACCTCTAATGTGATGACATGGGGGCTTTACTATCTGGCTAAGTATCCTGAAATACTTGAGAAGCTTAAGGTGAACATCGATTGTATTGATAAATTAGTGGTTAGTTGTTGCTTTCATTTTTGCTGGTGCTGATAGAACCTGTCCATGAGCAGGAAGAAACATTCTCAATCAGGACAGGAAAGGCCTTAGGTGATCTTCTAACAACTGAAGATATCAAAAGTATGAAGTATACCTCCAAGGTAAGCTGTCTGGATTTGAGAGAGATGCCACGACCAACAGACTTGCTGCTTATCTGTGTGTGATATCTTCTTCTGGGATTCAGGTGGCAGAAGAACTAATTCGCCTGACAAATCTTCCCCCCTTCATATTCAGAAGAGTTGTGAAAGATGCAGTTTTAAATGGTGAGTATGATGAAGAACCTGACGTTTCTTACTCTTAAATATAAATCAGTTGGTCTTCTTTATGTCTACTGCTAGTTTGACAAAAGATGGAACACCAAGGGGTTGTTTGGTTGAATGCAATTGGGAAGTTAAAAATCCAATCCTGGCATGTGGAATTGTGGGCAGCCTTTTGCAATTATTTGATTGCCTGCAATTCAATTGCGGCTTGCACTTGGTATTGCATTTAAAATGAACAGAATACTAATTGCAACTTTAGTTGCTAACTCTATCCCACCAATTCCATTATCCTCTCACCCTCTCTTGATCACATAAGAATATACACACACACACATAACGTTAATATTAAAATATATAATAGATATATAATATAATAATAAATATGTTATATGATATTTTATCAAATATAATAAATGTAGACAACATTGTGATAATATAATATGTATGAGGGAATAAGCTTACCATGTTGGCTGTAACATTACCACCCCTCTTTCAGCATTGTACAACCAGATAGCTGCAAATGCATTTGTAGTTCTCAGCTATCAGCAACCAAACTTATAATATCTTTTGCAACTGCAGATGAGTTGTAGCAATTTCAATTCAAATCCTGTTGCACTCAATTGGACTTGTGGGCACCAAACAACCCTTGAAAACATAGCATTTTTTTGTGAGGAAATAATATGATACCACTTCACAAGACACTTGTTTGTTGCACCCCTTATTTGCCCATTGAATTCCGATAGAGCTGTGATAATACAATTTTAGATGTGTTTTCCTTGCTATGTCATGTGCATAGTTTGACATGGACATGGCATTTGCTTAAAAGCCAACAATTCTCAAATTTTACATAGAAAACTATGAGGCTTATTCATTCATTTAAGCAACCAACTATACTTTTTCCTTGAGCTGTTCTGTTTTCTATATTTATTGGTTCCTTGTGATCCAACAGGTTACAAGTTCCCTAAGAACTGGAAGGTGCTTGTGTGGATTCGTTCCATTCACATTGACCCTAAATACTATGATGATCCATTGGCATTCAATCCAGAAAGATGGAATGTAATTATCGATAAGTTTACTTCCTAACTTTTAGTTCCAGTGTCAATTCTGTAATGAAATATCGTAAGAACGATTCTTTGCTCATCTCTATAGGCATGAAGAGAAGTAACAAGAGACGGTTCATTAATTCAGCATGCATTTTACTGTGACATTTGTGTTAAATCTAATGACTCATTAAACTGAAGGGAAACCGAAACTAACAAGTGAGAGTGATGCAATGCATATCACTGTGCAGAATTTTATGCCCAAGCCAGGTGTTTATTCTGTTTTTGGTGGAGGTCCAAGATATTGTCCAGGTAGCAACTTTGCAAGGCTTCAAGTAATGATGTTTCTGCATCATGTGTGCCTCAAGTATAGGTAAAAATATGAATATGTAGTTTGCTTTGATGACTTATTTACACTTTGTAAGAATACTCAGGGAGTGCGATGGCATGATGTCATTTTGAGGACCTGGCTGATCAGTAAGTTTTGTTGGAACAGGTGGGAACTTCTAAATCCAGAAGCTAGTATAGCATTTGATCCACATCCAAGACCAAGGGATGGAGCTGAGTTGTTCTTCAGTCGAGCATCTTGAGAAGAGATGCTGATGCTTTTAAATTTCAGTCAGCTAATAATATCAAGCAGAACTTTTGCTCTGAGTGTTTCTGTGCTACCTGTACTTGTAGTACTAAAAGCGTGAACCTTTATAACATATTATTGGTAAATATATAAATCTGGATGCACTAAATGGGTGAGTCTTTGTAATGTATTATTCGTAAATCCATGAATCAGTCCAATAGGAGATTCCTATGCTGAATAGATCCAAGGCAGTCTAATGGTTCTACAGAAACAAGGACTTGTCTTTTGGAGGTACAGGTATGGCATTATTTTGCCTCAGGCCTTCATAAAAATGAAGAGCTGAGGTAAATGGGTTGGGCAGGTTGATAGCAGCTAACTTTAATTAGTGGCTCTTCATTTTGTGAACCGACATCTACTTCAGGTCTTATATATAATAAATAAATATTTTGTGATTTCCACGTCTGTTGGCCCATTACGGTCTTTAGAATAAGGAGAAATTCTTTCTACATCGTATTTGGTATAGAAAAATAAACTGTCTCATCTGATTATCATATAACTGTTGCTTTTTAATGTGTATTAAATATTTATAATTTTATTTTTTTATTTAAAATTTTAAATAATAAAAATATTTTTTTATTTTTGAAAAATTATGACATCTTATGATCATATTATAATATTTTATGGTTAAATTATGACTTCATGTACATAGAATATCATAAGAAAGAAAGAAGCATTTTTATCATTTAAAAATTTTATAAATTTTTAATAAAAAAAATATATTTTTTATAATTTTAATAAAAAAAATTATGATAGGATGTCATAATTTTATTTTAAGGTTTCATAATATAATCACTGTCATAATTTTTTTTAAAAAAAAATATTTTTATTATTTAAAATTTTAAATAAAAAAATAAAATTATAAATATTAAATTAATATGTATTAAAAAATGATGGCTACATAATTCAATATAATTAGATAATATATTTTATATTAATTTTACTGTACTATATATGATGCATAAAATATTTCTTAGAATAAATGTTGAATCTTCTGCATGGACGCTTATTTGCAAATTGCAAGTAGCTCAGGTCTGCCACAGCCTCAGAAGGCCCTGTGAAGCAGTTCGCCCTGGTTTCTTGGTGTCCAACAATGGAATGTCTGACGCGGTCACGGCGGTCACGGGTGATCCAGCAAAGGATATGCGAAGAAATCTCTATCAAAGCACTTGAAAAATGTACAAAATAAGATTTATATTTATATGTTACAAGGCAAATAATGGGCTTTTTCTTCAAAACTTTCCTGATTTTTAGAGAATAACTGCAGCACCCCAAAAAAAACTTTTTTTTTTAAACTTTTGGGCCTGCGTGACCAATGCAAGCGCTAATCACCGTGCGGTGCGCGTCTGCCACACTACGCACGGTGTAGAAAGTATTGCCCTATGACAAAAGCAACTTACGACCAACAAAGCGGACGAGGAATACGTAACTCATTCAACCCCGATTTCTCGTTGTCCAACACGGTCACAGGTGATCCAGCTAAGGATACGTAAAACAAAGTGTTGTGGAGCGGAGCTGATATGGCCTCGGCCAATTTAGGATCGGTCGTCGACCTATCCCAATGGATCGTCTGAACGGAGCCATGCGATATTTTGATCATGATTAACTATAGGTCGTCTTAGGTCGACCTATAATTCTAACCAACCTATTAAAGATCGCCTCCTGACGAAATGAGGTAAGCCTTCATACTCGGTCCTCGTCGAACTCAGGTCGGCCGCCGAGCTACGAGAAGAGGCTTATAGCTCGTCAATGACCGACCTGCAACCGTCTCTGTTGAAGCCGCATCCTTTACGAATCGAAAAACTCGGATAAAAGAAAATTCTTTCATGATCCCATCGCCCATAAAGGAAAGAAATCTTCCGAACCAATCCAAGATAACAAACTCGAAAAGTCGTTAGAGTCCAAAATGGATACGGCTCTAACTCCTTTCCTATAAATAAAGGGGCTTCGGGACCCTCCAGGTACGTTATTCAATTCGATGCTTTCTTCCCTCATTATTCTTCAATCTCCTAACTTGAGCATCGGAGGATTTTCACCGGAGAACACTCCGATGGAGACTTTATTGCAGGTGAATGAGTGAAGCTCCAGCAAAGCTCGTCCTCAGCCTCATATTCCTCGGTGGCCGAGCTACTCCATCCTCGTCGGCCAACCCCAAGCCGGGAGATCCAGGAGCAACAGTTGGCGCTGGAAGAAGGAGGGCCTTGGTTATTTTCGAGGCTTAATTTCGAGGAAAAAAAGCACGACACTAGACATCATGAAGATCCAAAGGGAAGTATCAAACGCGTCCCAGCATTCTAGTGGTCAGAAGACGCACAACGCTCGAGAGGTTAATAAATCTCCACCACCAATCCTGGAGAATCCGCCAACAGCGCCGCACGGTCTCACAAGAACAATATGACACCTTACTTCATCAGATGCAAGCATTATCAGCCACTATAAGAGGAATACAGCAGGTAGACGACTGCCGTCTGATCGAAGAAGTTTCAGGCCCGATCCAGATAAGATCGGAGGAACGACGCCCCCGTAGTCCTAGGGTGGAGGCTAGTCGTCACAGCCGACCTACAAGTTCTCAACAAAGACCTGAGTGCTTGCTAACACCCATTTCAAGAAGAGGCTCTACTCCGGATCATGAGACTCCTAAGCACCAAGCCACTCGTAAGGATGACATGGAGAAAAAGCTTGAAGAGATGCAACGACAGCTGGATGCACTACGGAAGCTGAGGCAGCAAGGAGAGGATTTGGGGTTCAATATCGACCCACCATTCACTCAGAAGGTTATGGATGAACCCTTGCCACATCGGTTCAAGATTCCTCAAATGGAGCTTTACAATGGAATAACCAATCCTGCAGATCATCTAGACAGTTTCCGAACTCTTATGCATCTACAAGGGGCTACCGATGCGATACTATGTCAAGCCTTTCCTTCAACATTGAGAAGGGCAGCTCGACATTGGTATTCAAATTTGAAGCCCAGCTCTATAGATTTCTTCTATCAATTGAGCCATCTGTTCGTTGCCCATTTCGTAAGCAGTCGTCGGCAGCGTCGCAATTCTGACTTCCTCGTGAGCATCAAGTAACGGGAGAATGAGCCCCTTCAGGAGTACATCGATCGCTTTAATGCAGCCACCTTGGAGGTTCGAAATTTAGACCCGTCAATGGCCATGACGGCATTGAAGATCGGCCTCCTCCAAAATAATCTTTTGTTCTTCCTCAACTTGGACTATCCGAAGGACTTTGCTGAAATGCTAGAATGAGCGAAAAAGTATGCCCAGGCTGAAGAGGCTTGGGACTAGTAGGAAAGTAGTCGAGATGGTAGGATGGGTCCATCCCAAAAGCAGAAAAAGAAAAGAGATCATAGATGGGTGCAGCATCACCAAGAGGACCCACAGCTTCGTCGATCGTGCACCCCACCTCGAAAAAGCCGACCAATATCTCCAAAGCCACGAGGTCGATCTAGAACTCCATCTCGGAGGTTCAATTACTACACCCCTCTTAACACCCCCTGGGCTCAAATTCTGATGGAGATCGAGTGACAGAAAGATATACCTCGATCCAAGAAAATGGTAACCCCTGCTCGAGTAAAAAATTCGAGGAAGTATTGTCGATATCACCGTGACCATAGGCATGACACCGAGGAGTGTTGGCAGCTCAAGAAGGAAATTGAGGCACTAATCAGGCGAGGACGACTTCGGCACTATATGGATGAATGGCGAATTTTGGCAAATCCAAATTATGACCAGCCTCGGTAGGGTGAGCCATGCATAGAGCAGCCGGCTATGGGAGAAATCAGAGTAATTGCTGGAGAAAATCTCGACAAAAATACTTTGGATCAGAATCGACCAGGAGAGGAACCGAGGAAGAGGAAGGTAGATGATAAAATTATTTTCACCAATGAAGATCTGAAGAAAATAAGTCAACCCCATGACGATCCTGTAGTCATTTTTCTGAATATTGCTAACTATGATGTACATCGGATTCTTGTTGATAACGAAAGTTCGGTAGATGTTTTATTTTATGATGCCTTTGTTCGGATGAACTTAAATCCTGAACTACTGATGAAGAGAAATGTATCTCTGGTCAGATTTTTTGGCACTACGATTTCAGTGGAAGGGACTATCTTACTACCGACAAAAGCTAGATGAGCTCCGAAGCAGGCGATTGTCGACATAACTTATTTTATTGTGAATAGTCCCTCTGTCTACAATGTCATTTTAGGTCGGCCAGGCCTAAATGCCCTCCAAGCTATAGTATTGACCTATCATCTGAAAGTCAAATTTATGACACCGCATGGAATCGATGAGTTCAAGGGGAACCAGGCGGTCGCAAGGGAGTGTTATATGGCCACTTTACATAGAGTGGTGACTGAAGAACAGTCCATGAATGAGTTAGATGTCCGAGATGAACAAACTGAACAAAAAGGCTCCTCGGTAGAAGAATTGATCTCTATACCAATCAAGGATGATTCGAATAAAGTTGTGAAGGTTGGCTCAAGCTTATGTGAAGAAGATCAACAGCACCTCATCATGTTTCTACGAGATAATGGGGATGTATTTACTTGGTCAGCCTCGGACATGTCCGGCATCGATCCGCAAGTCATGGTACACCGACTCAATGTAAACCTGAATCATCGTTCGATCAGGCAGAAAAAGCGGAGCTTCGCCCCTGAACGTCAGAGGATGATACAAGAAGAAGTTGATAAGCTCTTAAAGGTCGGCTTCTTTTGAGAAGTTTATTATCCGGAGTGGTTGGCTAACATCGTTCTTGTTAAAAAGGCCAGCGAAAAATGGCGCACGTATATTGACTATGTGGATCTCAATAGAGCATGCCCAAAGGATAGCTATCCTCTGCCACACATAGACCAACTTATGGATGCAACCTTTGGACATTAGCTCTTGTCATTCATGGATGCTTTCTCGGGATACAACCATATCCGAATGGCGCTCGAGGATGAAGAAAAAACTTCTTTCATAACTGACCAAGGTCTCTTTTGCTACAGGGTCATGCCGTTTGGCTTGAAGAATACTGAGGTGACCTATCAAAGACTTATGAACAAACTTTTCAAAGAGCGGATTGGGAGAAATATGAAAGTGTACGTAGACGATATGCTCATCAAAAGTAGGACAGTCGAGTATCATATTACCGATTTAGAAGAAGCCTTTTCTATATTACGACATTTTCGAATGAAGCTCAATCCGGATAAATATGCTTTTTGTTAGATATATGTGCCCTAGAAGCCAAAATTGGCTGACACTTGTAATACACTTCTAGGGGCAAAATTGTAATTTTGACTATAATTAATGTAATGGGTTATTTTCTATCACACATGTGTATTTAGTGTCTGTGATACATCCTTTGAGTTAATGGTAATGATAATTCATATTTTCAAGAGTTGAAAATTTAAGACATGAATAATCATTATTAACTCATAAACAGCTCCCGACCATAGGATCATCACAAGGATGGTGATTGATCCGGAAGATTGGTGTATGATCGCTTCTCTTTAGTAGATGAGTCTTGAGTCTACGGTGTGGAGACACCGGAGCGAGAGTACAGGTACTCGTTAGAGAACGAGGGCACTGAGCGTGACCACCTCGAGTAGTCATTAGGGAGTCTACCTTCTCGTCAATGACTGACTCGATGCTGCAGTAGTGTGTCTGGTTCTTTGACCTGAGATGCATCGGCAGTTCACCTTGAGGGTGTTATAGTTTGACTACACCATTACTCGGTCTCCTAGCCATATGGAACCCTGAGGTGTATGTTGGCTATGACATGTTCATTGTAGGAACTGGATTGCATCAAGATGGGAATCTATCTACCTCGGTGGTAGAGGAGCAGCCCTATGATGATCATGAGAATCAAGTCCAGAAATCCATGGCCATGGGTAGAGTGAAATAATAGAAAGAGTTTCTATTTAGATTTTCACATTGGACTCGAATCGAATGATTACATCATATGACAGAGACTAGGGTTTGACGAGTTCACCTTAACCCTAATCTGATCGGGGCTCAAGATAGAAGAACTTAATCACACAGGTAGCTGCACCAAGAGGTTCGCATTCAGCTCTGATGGGTTGCCACCATATACTGCTAGGTGTCACTGGTGGATTTTGGGAGCAATTAGAATGATTTAGATGATCGATCATTCTAGCTGTTCGAATCAGAAGAGTTCTGATCCATCGAAAGGAGTTTCGATGATGTCTATGATAGAGATCATGACATATCCCATTACCATACAGAACTGAACCTAACTGGGTCACACAAACAAGGGTTTGAATCTGGTGATCATCAATTGAACTGATCTAGTTCAATTGATCTGAATGAGATTCAATTAGGTTCAAGGAAATCGTGCTAGCACTCGATTGAACCTAACGTTCTTCTTTTTACTATCATAAATAAGTTGTCCTGACTGAGCCAAAGGAGTTTGTGCTCAATCAGAGGCCTTCATATGGTCTGACTGGAGGTTGTCCAAGTCAGAATAGGTTGTCTTATTTGTAAGACATTACCTGCCATTTTTGGTCACCTGCCATTTCTTGTTCTTTGACTTTGGTCAAAAGTCTACCTTTGACTGGTCAAACGTTGACCATTGACCCTTTGACTTTTGACCACATGTCATGCACCTATTGGAGAGCTGGTGGGGGCTTGTCCCCCTGCCAGAACCTGGCAAGGAGAAGGGCGCACGCCAAGGGTGGCGTGAGCCCAAGTAGGAGGCGCCTAGGAGTCCTTGTTGGACAAGGACTCCACCTCCCTTTAGGATTCCAATTCAGAGTTCTACTAAGAATCCAGTTTGACTGGTCTTAGGCGCCCTCTAAGGAGGAATCCAGGGGTCTCTTTTTCAACCAATCAGATTTAGATCTGATTTCACAAAGGGTTGTGATTGGTTGAGAGGAAGAAGGAGTTGGATCACGCTTAGTCTATAAATAAGACCCTGCGCCCAACCCTAATCAAAAAAGTCTTATTGAAAAGAGATTTCCCACGTCCAAGGCTGCCTCTCCCCTCCTTCTCCACGCCATACTCTCTTCTCCCCTTGCTCTCCACGTCCAAAAGTGTTTTGGACTTAGTTTGGTGCGATTCAGATCAAGGAAAGGCGATCAAAAGCAAGAAGGCTGCGCTGCTGCAAAAGGACGACTGCAGATCTTCAAAAGAGTTTTGAAGATCCTCCAGATCAGATCCAGATCTGATTTTTGGAGGTGTGATAGAGAAGAAGAGGTTCTCCAGATCCAACCCGAGTGGATACCGGTAGAGGCCAGGCGCTTGCGTGGCTAAGATCCAGAACCTTCCGCTGCAATCAGGATCATCTACAGGGTAATAGGATTACCCAAATCAGGTAAATTAAATTTGATTTAATTTATCTTATTTTATTTTATTTATTAAAATAATAAGAATCAGATCTAAAATTTATCAAGATCTGATTAAGATCAAGAGAAAATTTTTGAAATATATCTCTTGATCTAATCAGATCTGAACGAACCTGGACCGGGAAATCAGGATTTCCCTTCACTTTTGGTGTCACCTCCAGAAAATTCTTTGGGTTCATGGTATCACAACGGAGGATTGAGGCCAATCCGAAGAAGATTCAAGCTCTTCAAGAAATGAAGCCTCCGAGGACAATCAAAGAAGTGCAGCGACTCACAGGAAGGATTGCGATCTTAAATAGGTTCCTATCTAGATTAGCGGAAAAGAGCCTTCCATTCTTTAAAGTCCTCAAGCAATCGAAGGATTTTCAATGGATGGATGAATACCAGATAGCCTTCGATGAACTAAAGAAGTACCTCGGCTCTCCCCCTCTGTTAAACAAGCTAGAGCCTGAGGAGGTGTTGTATTTGTATCTAGCTGTCTCTTCTTCAGCAATTAATTCTGTTCTGATCTGACAGAAAGCCAAGATTCAGAAGTGATCTATTACGTGAGCTGGGTACTACACGACGCTGAGATCAGGTATACAAGACTAGAAAAGATTGTCTATGCTCTCTTGATATCTGCAAAAAAATTGCGCCCATATTTTCAAGCGCATACTATCGCGGTTCTCACAGATCAACCCATTAGATCGGTACTATACCAATTAGATACTTCAGAACGATTGGCTAAATGGGCTATCGAGCTAGGTGAATTTGATATTAAATATTTATCGAGGCCATCTATTAAAGCTCAGGCATTGGCGGATTTCATTCTAAAATATACAATTCTAGATGAAGAATCCGATCGCGCTGAAACTACTTCAATCGAAGAATGTTGGACCTTGCATGTTGATGGATCTTCGAATGCCACGGACTCCGAAGCCGGCCTGATCTTAACCAGTCCGAAAGTAGTAGCAAAATATGCTTTACTTCTTGACTTCCTGACTTCCAACAATGAAGCCGAGTATGAGGCATTGGTAGCGGGACTGAGAATAGCGAAAGAAATGGAGATCCGGCATCTCAGAGTGCATAGTGATTTACAGTTGGTGATTGGTCAGGTTCAAGGAGAATATGAAGTTCGGAAGCCGAATATGGTGAAGTATCTGTAGAAGGTCAGAGACTTGGCTTCTAGCTTTCTAGCGATGGAGGTTCGATAGATACCAAGAGCGAAGAATACACGAGCTAACCTCCTTTCTAAGCTAGCAACCCATGGGGCGGCCGACTTAAAAAGAAATTCATACATGAAAGTCTTAGAGAAGCCGAGTATTGAGGAGGTCCCGATGATGCAAGCTGATTCGGAATCGAGCTGGATAGATCCTATTCTCCATTATTTGCGAGATAGAATTTTGCCTACGGATTGGGATGAGATGAAAAGATTGAGGCACCTCGCTCCGCAATATGTCGTTTACGAAAAAAGTTTATATAAAAGGTCTTTCACCCTACCTCCGCTCAAATCCCTCCATCCTTCAAAAGCCGATTATGCCCTGCGGAAAGTTCACGAAGGAATCTATAGTAATCACTTGGGGGGCAAAGCTCTGTCCCATAAAATATTACGGCAGGGATATTTCTAGCCAACCATGCAAAGAGATGTGGTCGATCTGGTAAGCAGGTGTGACCAATGCTAAAGGACCTCAAATATTCAGTGCTGACCTTCGACACCATTGGCCCCGATCACGATCCCTTGACCCTTTGTCCAATGGAGAATGGATATCCTTGGGCCGTTCCCTATCGTTGTGGCACAAAAGAAGTTCCTAATTATCGCAATCGACTATTTTACTAAGTGGGTGGAAGCGGAGGCAGTGGCTACGATTATCGAAGTTAAAGTTCGGAGCTTTATCTGAAAGTTTATTATATGTCGATATGGTTTACCCCGCGCCATCATAACCGATAATGGACGATAATTCAATAACCCAAAGTTCACAGGGTTCTGTAATGACTATGGGATTTCTCATAGATTGACATCGGTAGGTCATCCACAGACCAATGGTGAGGCCGAGGTGACGAATGGGATGTTATTGCAAAGATTGAAAGCTCGCATAAGCCAGACAAAAGGATCATGGGCAGCTTGTACCAACTGGTGAGACACCTTTCATGTTGGCCTACGGTATGGAGGCTGTGATACCCGTAGAAATGGGTTTACCCATGCTCTGAGTAGAGGAGTTTGATGAAGATAGCAATTCCTTCGGCATGAAAGCAAATCTAGATCTGCTGGAAGAAATCTGGGAATGAGCTCGAGTTCGGATGGCCAACTATCAACAGAAGGTTGCCTAATACTACAATTCTTGAGTGAAGAGCAAATCCTTTTTGGCAGGATAGTTAGTTCTTCATCGAGCTGAGGTTTTTCGCCCATCCGAGTGGTCAAAATTATCGTCGAACTGGGAAGGATCTTATCGCGTGGTTGAAGTAGTCCGGTCAGAAACTTATCATCTCTGTCGACTAGATGAAATTCCGATCTTGAGGATCTGAAATGTTGACAATCTTCAGAGATATTATTCTTAGCATGTAATCTCTCTCTTGAATTTTTATTTGATAATGAATGATAACTTTTCACAGCCGAGGATCGGAACGCGTCTCCATCAAATCTCGCCAAATGCATGCTCCTCGGCCACGGTTGAGGATCGAAACGTGTCTCCATCAAATCTTGCCAAACGTACAATTTTTGACCACGACCAAGGATCGAAACACATTTCCAAATCTCGCCAAATGCGCGCTCCTCGACCACGATCGAGGATCAAAATACGTCTCCATCAAATTTTGCTAAACGTGCGCTCCTCGGCCATGATCGAGGATCGAAATGCATCTCCATTAAATCTCGCCAAACGCACGCTCCTTGACCACGATCAAAGATTGGAATGCATCTCCATTAAATTTTGACAATTCACGCTCCTCAGTCATGACCGAGGATCGAAATGCATCTCCATCAAATCTCGCCAAATGCGTGCTCTTCGATCTCGAAATGCATCTCCATCAAATTTTACCAACATCTCCATCAAATCTCATCAAACATGCGCTCCTCGATCACGATTGAGGATTGGAATGCATCTCCATCAAATCTCACCAACGCACGCTCCTCGGCCACGGTCGAGGATCGGAATGCATCTCCATCAAATTTTGCCAAATGCATGCTCCTCGGCCACGGCTGAGGATCAAAATACGTCTCCATCAAATCTCGCCAAAGCACGCTCCTCGACCATGGTCGAGGATCGAATTGCATCTCCATCAAATTTCGCCAATGTGCGCTCCTCGACCACGATTGACGAGCGGAATGCATCTCCATCGGAGCGCGCGAACGCACATTCCTTGGCCATGGCCGAGGAATGGAATAAATAAAGTTTGTGAATACATTCCTCAGCTATGGCCGAGGATTGCAACACGCCGGCATGAATCTCCCGTCACCTCTCAGTCACACCGTCTAAGATTTATGCTGACAAAGAACGTACGAACTTGACAACAAAGGAAAAAGAAACTTTGTATTAAAGTTCGTTGCTTACAAGTGATGGTCAGCCCATACAAAAATGCCCCAGTAAAGATCAGGGGCAAACAAAAAAGGCCGACCTAAAAGGAAGAAAGAAAAAGGGAGATCGGACATGCCCAATCGAAATGATACATTAAGCTCCATCCGAAGCTTCAGATTCGTCGACCACCGCTTGGTCGGGAAGGTCGATAACAGCTGGGGTTAGTACCAACGCTGCATCCTTGACAGTCAGGTCATCACACACAGGGCTGAAGATATCCTCCATCTGAATCTCCCAACCCTCAGCTCCCTCGGCCTGCTCATCATCCAACTCTAAGAGGTCCAAGTTCAAGTCGGAAAAGATCCTCCGGATCTTCTCTTTCAGATCTATGCCCCCTTGTAGGTAAGAGAGCGATGCAAAATCCACCTTGATGTTGTGGAATTCCTCCGAGGCATGGAAGGCCTGGACCGCCTCTACCCTAACGGCCTCTGCTCGTGCCTTCCCGGCCTCCCCCTCTCCCAGCACCCGAGCTTGGGCCTTGATCAGCTCAGACTCCAGCAGCTTCATCCTCTCTCTGAGGGACCTAGTCTCATCCTTGACCTTTAGCCGAGATAATTGAGCGTCATCCGTCCGTTGGTTGGCATGGGTGGCTTTCTCCTCAACTTTCTTAGATAGGTGCCGAACCTCTCTAATAACCTCGGTAAAATGGTCCACATGATGGATGAGCTGAAAAGAAAAAAGAAAAGGAAGAAAAAGAGAGAGCTGAGCCAAGGAGCGAGCACAAGAGCTGAAAGAAATGTCGATAAAAAGACAACACGTACCCAAAGGAGAGAATCGTAGGAGAACTAGATGCGGAAGGCACCCCCGACCTCCTCGAAGGCCTGGATGTCGGCTAGTAAAAGGACCGACTTCAACAAGAAACGAGCAACACGGTAGTCGCTGATGCTCTTCCTTTTATCCTCGATATTCGAGAAAATTTCTACCGAAGAGACACTCCTCAGAACATCAGATCTGCGGTTGGACATCCGAATGAAGATCTTTGGCCCACCCGAGCTTCTTTTGGAAGATGATGCAGAAGGTCGATGGACAGTCTCTCCTGGAGTTGCGGACCGAAGTGGCATCACATCCTTCATCGACGCCTTCTCTTTTCTTGGAGAATTAGCCGCCCTTAAGGAACCTCCTACTGTGGGCTGCGTAAGGACAGCCTCCGTCCGAGCGCATTTGGGAGCCGCAACCATGCTGGTCTTCCTCTTCTTCGCCATCCGACGAAGAGTTTCGAGGTCGGACGGGTTCATCGCTAAATAGGAGAACACAAGATTCGGTCAATGACGGTGACAAGGAGAGAAAAGACGATCCAAACAAAATCGCATAAGAATACTTACTCCTTGGGTCATTTGAAATCAATCCGACCTTAAATAAATTCTCCTTGATAAAAAATTTGGATAGCGGGAGAGGAGCAAGACTAACGATTTGACTCAAGACCTCCTCCTCAACTTCGGATAGTGATGGAGGTCTGATAGCCGACCTATGAGGCCGCCCCCATGATGTGCTAAAGCCCTATGGTTGCTCGGCCGACACAAAAAAGAAGCATTCCTTCCAGTTATGCACTGAAGAAGGAGCACCTCAAAAAAGACGGTATCCTCTTCGAGGAGAAGCATACCACCACCCGACCTCTGTCGGATGGTCCTTTAAAGTAAAGCAGGCTTAGAGAAGATGGGAGGTAGGCTCGATCCCGAGGAGGAGGCAATGGGTGAAGAAGCCTAAAATTGATCGTCAGGAGTTCGGCATCAAACAGCAAAAGCTAATCCTATAAAGGTTTAGAAGCTCGACAATGAAGAAATAAAAAGGCAACCTAAGGCCAGCCTTTAGCAATTCCTCGTAAATACCGACTCGTCCGGACCGAGGAAGAGCTATACATTCCCCAGGACCGGCAGCTTCTAATCTGAAGTCACCAGGGACATGATACCTCACCCTGATGACTTTTAGATCCTCCAAGATGAGGACGGAATCTATTCTGAAAGGGCCATAATCCGGAACTTTATGTTCCTCGAATTCGCCTGGAGAACCGACCACCCCAAATTGTGGTCCTCGCCAGAAGGGTTATCTGAGCTCCAAGAAGATTGGGACAAACTAAATTGACTCATGAGTACGAAGGAGACTGACCTAAAGGACGAAAAAGCTGAACAAGGGGAGTTAGGGCGGGATCGACAATAGCTCGACCGAGTCCGAGCTATTCTTTGCGCAAAGTACCGGAGTCCACCCTTTAAGCAACAGTGACAGTCAAAAGAGTAATACGGATCCTATTTATAAGAGGCATGACCGGCTCCGATCTACTATCGTTTCATCCACCCCTTTTAGATCTTTGCCAGGTGTTGAATACCTATTGGATGGGATGGATAAAACTGGAGCAAAGCAACGGACAGTTAGATTTTGTGGCTGATGAGCTTTCCCCAATCTTGTCATATTACCGACATCTGATACAGCAAAGCGGGAATGATTTGAAGATCGGCCTTGGCTTCGACAGGATACTTACGTCGATCGCTCAAAGGTAGATCGACCACGTAAGTGGGGGGCAAACTGTTGTGGAGCGGAGCTGGTATGGCCTCGGCCAATTTAGGGTTGATCGTTGATCTATCCCAATGGATCGTCTGAGCGAAGCCACGTGATATTTTGATCATGGTTAACTGCAAGTCGTCTTAGACCGACCTACAATTCTAGCCGATCTATTGAAGATTGCCTCCTGACGAAATGAGGTAAGCCTCATATCCCGTCCTCATCGAACTCAGATCGGCCGTCGAGCTACGAGAAGAGGCTTATAGCTCGTCATTGACCGACCTGCAACTGTCTCTGCTGAAGCCGCATCCTCTACGAATCAAAAAATTCGGATAAAAGAAGATTCTTTCACGATCCCGTCGTCCAAAAAGGGAAGAATTCTTCCGAATTAATCCAAGGCGACAAACTCGGAAAGTCGTTAAAGTCCGAAATGGATACGGCTCTAACTCCTTTCCTATAAATAAAGGAGCTCCGAAACCCTCCAGGTACGTCATTCAATTCGACGCTTTCTTTTCTTATTGTTCTTCAATCTCCTAACTTGAGCATCAGAGGATCTTTACCGGAAAACACTCCAATGGGGACTTTATTATAGGTAAATAAGTGAAGCTCCAGCAAAGCTCGTCCTCGATCTCATATTCCTCGATGGTCAAGCTACTCCATCCTCATCGGCCGACCCCAAACCGAGAGATCCAGGAGCAACACAAAGCATTTGAAAAATATATGAAATTAAATTTAAATTTTTATGATACAAGACAGATTAAGGGCTCTTTCCTTGAAACTTTGGTAGTTTAATATACCTGTGATGACCAACCAAATGTAAGAGGAACAGGAATAACGTACTCAACTTCTGATGAATTATAAACTATTTGCAGGCAGTTCATTATTCAACCAGCTCAAACAAATAAGATAATTTAAAGAAGATATCGAATACATTTTCGACTAACTCAAAATAATAATGAAGAGAACCATCCAAATCAATTAAAAAACACAAATAATAGAAGACATGTTAAATAATCTGTTGAATATGATCATTATCTTCTTTGCTCAAATCACCATCAAATCAGTTGCACTTGTCGCAATGCTATGTTGCTCCACCACTTATGCTGCTTCCCCTCATCATATCCTCCGGTCAGTCTGAAACTGAGGTCTAAACACCCACTTAACCAAAATTGTCTACGATAATTTAAGGCTAGCTTCCCGTTTCAAGTCTCCATGCATCCCTGTTACGAGCCATGTTGCCACAAGGAGATCCGGTGTTCCTCTCCAAGTTTTCAAATCGCTACCGTCCATCCCCCCACCCCACCGGGGAAAAAAATGATCGCATCCGTCCACACTCCATCCTTCTATTCTATTTCGGCCTCGAAGTCCTGCTCGGGGACGTACCCCGCCTTCCTCGCCTCGTAATACACCAACGCCAAGACCCCGTAGATATTCTCCCTTCTCGCATGCGAACGATCGCCAGCGACGAACACCACCGCACCCTCGCCGCCACCGACGGCGACCCACGACCACCCGGCTCCCTTCCTCACCCCCTTCTCCCTCATCCGCCTCCGCTCCTCCGCTGCCTCTCCCCACAGTCTCTTCCCTGCGTACAGATTCGCCAGCGCCACATGCGCCCCCGCCGCCCCCTCCGGCTCCAGCTCCATTACTCTCGCTGCTGCCCTCCTCCCCGCCTCCTCGTCCCCCCTCGCCGCCCACCCCCTCATCACCGCCGTCCACACCACCCCATCCGCTGTCCCCACCGGCATCCTAGCTGCCAACCCCTCCGCCTCCGCCACCCTCCCCGCCCTGACCAACATATCCACCACGCACCCGTAGTGCTCCCTTCCCTTCTCCACCCCAAACTCCCCCATCTTCTCAAAATACCTCAACCCTCGATCCACCATTCCCCCGTGGCAGCACGCCGTGAGGACCCCGATGAATGCCACTCCATCCGGCCTCAGGCCGGCCGCAGGCATTTCGTCGAACAACTCAACGGCATCGCGGCACCGGCCGTGCTCCGCGTACCCGTTGATCATCGCCGTCCACGACACCACCTCGTCGCGCCGCCGTCCGGCGAACACCCTCTCCGTCTCCTCAATGCTCCCACTCTTCGAGTACATTGTTATCAGCGCGCTCGTCACCATCGCATCCGCCTCCAACCCCCCGGCGATCGCATGCGCGTGGATTTGCCTCCCGGCGTCCAGCATCGCCGCCCCAGCGCACGCGCTCAAGAGGCACGAGAGCGTGAACTCGTTCGGCGCCGGTCCAGTGACCCGCATTTCGGAGAAGAGGGAGAAGGATTTCTCCACGTGGCTCTCTTCGGCATGTCCGGAGATGATGGCGGACCAGGATACGATGTCCTTGACTGGTGTCTCGCGGAATAGGATCTCGGCGGAGTCGAGCCGGCCGGTCCGGGCGTAGAGGGTCACGAGCGCATTGGATACGGATTTAGACCCGGCGAAACCCCGCCGGATCACGTGACCGTGAATCTGCTCCCCCCACGTGAGTCTCACGAGCCCCGCGCAAGCGGATAGTACGGCGGCGTAGGTGTACTCGTTGGGGTTTGAGCCGTCTGATGGGTGCGCTCGCATTTTAAGGAAGGCGTCGATGGCGTCCGGCTCGCGGCCTAATTGGACGTGGGTGGAGATGATGGTGGTCCACGCGGCGACGTCTCTGGAGCGGAGCTGGTTGAGGACGGTGAGCCCGCGGCGGAGGTGACCGCAGCGGAGATAGAGGGCACCGAGGGTGTTGGCGACGAAGGGGGTGGCGTGGAGGCCGAGGCGAAGAGTACGGGCGTGGATTTCGCGACCATGGGGGAGGATGGCGGCGTCAGCGCAGGCCTTGAGGGCGATGGCGTAGGTGTGGGAGTCGCAGGGGACGCCAGCAGCCAGCATAGAGGCGAAGCGGAGAAGAGCGTCTCGGGGGCGGGCCGCGCGGACGAGCGTGGCGATGGCGCCGGTCCAGGAGACGGCGTTGGGGTGGGGCGTTTCGTCGAACACCTGGAGGGCGCGGGCGGGGTAGCCGGACTTGGAGTACATGTCGAGGAGGGCGGTGGCGACGAAGACGGAGGACGGGTGGACGCCAGTCTTGAGGACGCAGGCGTGGAGGCATTCGCCGTGGGGGCGGAGGGCGGAGTCGGATGCGCAGGCCTTGAAGGCGAGGCTGAGGACGAAGGGGTCTGGGGAGAGGGACGGGTCGGAGAGCAAGCGGTAGAAGAGAGAGAAGGCCTCCAAGGAGTCGGCGGCGCGGACGTAGCCAGAGATGAGGGTGGTCCAGGAGATCTCGTCCCGGTGAGGCATTTCGTCGAACAAGCGACGAGCATCGCGAAGGCGCTCGGATTTTACCAGGGCTTTCAAGCGAGCGTTGGCCTCGTAAGGCGAAGGTGGTGGACCAGACGGGATGGGTTCGGCTGAGAAGAGGCGGTTGGCCAGGTGGACCGGAAGGACGAGGTAGTTCTTGCCTCTGGGAGATGTAAACCGGAGGATTCTGAACCGGGGTCGGATGGGCGAGACCATTGGTTTGATGTGGAGAGGGAGTGGGGATTGGCGCTCTTGCTATAGGGGGAGAGAGTTCCGCAAGAACATGGCTACCGGCCGTTTACCACGACAGCCGTCGTCGAGCTGGGCAAAAAAACAACTCTCTTCATTGGGCCTGACCCATATCCATCTAGTTATCTTCATGACTAGATCAAATGCTGGTCCATTGTTGTTGTGGAATGAGGCTGGTATGGCCTCGATCTGTTTAGAATTGGCCACCGACCTACCTCAATGAATCATCTGAGTGGAACGATGCGATACTTCGCTCGTGGTTAGCTGTAGGTCGGCTTAAGCCGATCTACAATTTTGGCCAACCTATTGAAGATCGCCTCCTGATAAAATAAGGTAGACTTTCATACCTCATCCTCGATGGATTCAGATCGACCCCCGAACTATATGAATAGGCTCATAGCTCGTCAATGATTGACTTACAATCGTTTCTGCTGAAACTGCATCCTCTCCGAATCAAAAAATTTGGATAAAAAAAGAATTTCTCGCAATCTCGTCTTTCAAAGAGAAAAGAAATCATTCGAATCAATCCAGGGCGACAAACTCGGAAAGCCGTTATAGTCCAAAATGGATACAACTCCAATTCCTTCCCTATAAATAAAGGGGCTCCGGGATCCTCCAGGTATGCCATTCGATTCGACGCTTTCTTTCCTCATTGTTCTCCAATATTCTAACTTGAGCGTCGGAAGGTCTTCACTGAAGAATACTTCGGTGGGGATTTTATTGTAGGTGAACGGGCGAAGCTTCAGCAAGTTCATCCCCGGCCTCATATTCTTCGGTGGTCGAGCTCCTCCATCCTCGTCGGCTGACCTCAAGTCGGAAGATCTAGGAGCAATAGTTGGCGCTAGAGAAAGGGCCCTCGGTTGATTCTGAGATCCAATTTTGAGGGAAGAAAGCACGTCACCGGATATCATAAGAATCCGAAGGGGAACATCAAATGCATTCCAGCGTTCTAGTGGTTGGAGGACCTATAATGCTTAGTAAGTTAACATATCTCCACCATCAATCCAGAAAAATCCACCAACGGCACCGACGGTCTCATAGGAACAGTATGACATCCTGCTTCATCAGGTGCAAGCACTATCAGCCATCGTAAGAGAAATACAACATGCCGACGAACGCCATCCAATCGAAGAAAATTCAGGTCTAGTTTGAATAAGATCGGAGGAACGATGCCCCCGAAGCCCAAGGGCGGAGGTCAGTCATCATAGCCGATCTACCGGTCCTTTCCGTAGAAGACCTGAATGCTCATCCATACCAATTTTCAGAAGAGGCTTTATCCCGGGCTATAAGACTCCTCAGTATCGGGCCACTCGTGAGGACGACATGGAGAAAAAGCTTAAAAAGATACAACAGCAGCTAGATACGTTGCGGGAGCCGAGGCAATAAGGGAAAGATTTGGGGTTCAATGTTGATCCTTCGTTCACTCAGAAGATTATGGATGAATCCTTGCCACATTGGTTCAAGATTCCTCAGATAGCTTTACAATGGAGCAGTCGATCCCGTAGATCATCTGGACAGCTTTCGAACTCTTATACATCTGCAAGGGGCTACCGACGCGATACTATATCGAGCTTTTTCTTCAACTTTGAGAAAGGCGGCTCGACATTGGTATTCGAACCTAAAACCTGGCTTCATAGATTTCTTCTATCAGTTGAGCCGTCTGTTCGTTGCCCACTTCGTAAGCAGTCGTCAGCAACGTCGTAACTTTGACTTCCTCGTGAGCATCAAGCAACGGAAGAATGAGCCCCTTCGAGAGTATATCAATCGCTTCAATGCAGCCACCTTGGAGGTTCGAAATTTAGATCCGTCGATGGCCATGACGGCATTCAAGGCCAGCCTCCTCCAAAATGATCTTTTGTTTTTCCTCAACTTGGACTATCCGAAGGACTTCATCGAGATGCTAGAACGAGTGGAGAAGTATGCCCAGGCTGAAGAGGCTTGGGACCAGTAGAAAAGTAGCCGGGATGGTAGGTCGGGTCCATCCTAAAAGCAGGAGAAGAAAAAAGATCATAGACAGGTGCAGCACCGTCGGAAGGAGCCACGGTTTCATCAATCGCGCACCCCTCTTCGGAGTAGCTGACCAACATCTCCAAAGCCATAAGGATGATCTAGAACTCTACCTCGGAGGTTCAATTACCATACCCCTCTCAACACACCTCGGACTCAGATTCTGATGGAGATTGAGCAACGAGAAGATATACCTCGATCCAGAAAAATGATAATTCCTGCTCGAATAAGAAACCCAAGAAAGTATTGCCGATATCATCGTGACCATGGGCATGATATCGAGGAGTGCTGACAGCTCAAAGAGGAAATAGAGGCACTAATCAGGTAGGAATGACTTCAGCTCTATGTGGATGAACGGCGAATTCCAATGAATCCGAATCGTGACCAACCTCGGCAAGATGAACCACGTGGAGAATAGCCGGCTGCGGGAGAGATCAAAGTAATTGTTGGAGGAAACCTCGATGGAAATACTTTGGATCGGGTCTGACCAGGGGAAGGACTGAGGAAGAGGAAAGCAGATAATGAAATTACTTTCACTGATGAAGATCTGAAAGAAATAAGTCAGCCCTATGACGATCCTATAGTCGTTTCTCTGAATATTGCTAATTATGATGTACATCGGATTCTTATTGATAATAAAAGTTCGATGAATGTTCTATTTTATGATGCCTCTGTTCGGATGAACTTGAACCCTAAACTACTGACGAAGAGGAATATACCTCTAGTCAGATTTTCTAGCACTATGATTTCAGTGGAGGGGACCATCTCACTAACGACAAAAGCTGGATGAGCTTTGAGGTAGGCGGTTATCGACATAACTTATTTCGTCGTGAATAGCCCCTCCATCTACAATGTCATCTTAGGTCGGCCAGATCTAAATACCCTTCAGACCATAGTGTTGACCTATCATCTGAAGGTCAAATTCACGACTCCACATAGAATCAGCGAGCTCAGGAAAAACCAGTCGGTCGCAAGGGAATGTTATATGGCTACTTTGCGTGGAGTGCTGGCTGAAGAGCAACCCATGAATGAGTTAGACGTCCGGGATGAACAAACTGAACAAAGAGGCTCTCCGGCAGAAGAACTGATCTCTGTACCAATTAAGGATGATCCGAACAAGATTGTGAAGGTCGGCTCAAGCTTATGTGAAGAGGATCGATAATACGTTATCACATTTCTACGAGATAACGTCGACGTATTTGCTTGATCAGCTTCGAATATGTCCGACATCGATCCGCAGATCATGGTACACTGACTCAATGTGGATCTGAATCGTCGTTCGATCAGATAGAAAAAATGGAGCTTTGCCCCTGAACGCCAGAGGGCGATACGAGAAAAAGTTGATAAGCTTTTAAAGGTCGGTTTCGTTTGAGAAGTTTATTATCCGAAGTAGTTGGCTAACGTCGTCCTCGTCAAAAAGATCAGTGGAAAATAACGCACGTGTGTTGATTATGTGGATCTCAATGGAGCATGCCCAATGGATAGCTATCCTTTGCCGTGCATAGACCAACTGGTGGATGCAACTTGGGGATATCAGCTCCTATCATTCATGGATGCTTTCTCGGGATACAACCAAATCTGAATGGCACTCGAGGACGAAGAAAAAGCTTCTTTCATAACTGACCAAGGTCTTTTTTGTTATAGGATCATATCGTTTGGCTTAAAAAATGCTGAAGCGACCTATCAAAGACTTGTGAACAAGCTTTTCAAGGAGCAAATTGAAAGAAATATGAAAGTATATGCGGACGACATGCTCGTCAAAAGTAGGATTGCTGAATATCATATCACCGACCTAAAAGAAGCCCTCTCTATACTATGACATTTTCGGATGAAGCTCAATCCGGACAAATGCACCTTCAGTGTCACTTCTGAAAATTTTTTTGGATTTATGGTGTTACAACGTGGGATTGAGACCAATCCGGAGAAGATTCAAGCTCTTCAAGAGATGAAGCTCCCAAAGACAATCAAAAAAGTGTAGCGACTCACAGGAAGGATCGTAGTTTTAAATAGATTTCTATCAAGATCGATAGAAAAGAGTCTTTCATTTTTTAAAGCTCTTAAGCAACCGAAGGACTTTCAATGGACAGATGAATGCCAGACAGCCTTCGATGAGCTAAAAAAGTACCTCGGCCCTCTCCCTCTGTTAAGCAAGCTAAAGCCCGAGGAGGTATTGTACTTGTATCTACCTATTTCTTCTTCGATAATTAGCTCTGTTCTGGTCCGACAGGAAGCCAAGATGTAGAAGCCGATCTATTACGTGAGCCGAATACTTTATGATGCTGAGATCAGATATACGAGACTAAAAAAAATCGTCTATGCTCTCTTAATATTTGCGAAAAAGTTACGCCCATATTTTTAAGCACACACCATCGCAGTTCTTACAGACAACCCATTAGATCGATATTGTACCGACCAAATACCTCGGGGTGACTAGCTAAATGGGCTATCGAGCTAGGTGAATTCGATATCAAATATTTGTCGAGACCGTCCATTAAAGCTTAGGCATTGGCGGACTTCATTCTGGAAAGTATAATTCTGGATGAAGAATCCAGTCACGCTAAAGCCCCTTCAACCGATGAATGTTGGATCCTACATGTTGATGAATCTTTGAATGCCATGGGCTCCGAAGCTAGGTTGATCTTAACCAGCCCGGAGGGAGTAGTAGCGGAATACGCCCTATGCTTCGACTTTTCAGCTTCCAACAATGAAGCCGAGTATGAGGCATTGGTAGCAGGACTTAGAATAGCAAAAGAAATGGGAGTTCGGCATCTTAGAGTCCATAGTGATTCGCAGTTGGTGATTGGTCAGGTTCAGAAAGAATATGAAGCTCGGGAGCCGAATATGGTTAAGTATCTATAGAAGGTTAGGGACTTAGCTTCTAGCTTTTTAGTGATAGATGTTTAGCAGATACCAAGGGTGAAAAACGTACGAGCTGATCTCTTTTCTAAGCTAGCAACCTATGGGATGGCCAACCTAAAGAGAAGCTCATATATGGAAGTCCTGGAAAAGTCAAGTATTGAGGAAGCCTTGGTAATGCAAGCTGATTCAGAACCGAGCTGGATAGATCCTATCCTCCATTACTCGCAAGATGAAATTTTGCCTGTGGATTGAAATGAGGCAAAAAGGTTGAGATGCCTCGCTCCACAATACGTCGTCTATGAAGAAAAGTTGTAAAAGAGGTCTTTCACCCTACCTCTGCTTAGATGCCTCCGTCTTTCGGAAGCCAACTATGCCCTACGGAAAGTTCACGAGAAAATTTATGGTAATCACCTAGGGGGCAAGGCTCTATCCCACAAAATATTACGACAGAAATATTTTTGGCCAACCATGCAAAGAGATGCGACCGATCTAGTGAGCAAGTGTGACCAATGCCAAAGGATCTCAAACATTTAGCACCGACCGTCGACTCCATTGGCCCCGATTACGACTTCTTGGCCCTTTGCTTAATGGAAAATGGATATCCTCGAACCATTTTTCATCACCGTGGCACAGAAGAAGTTTCTGATTGTCGTAATTGACTATTTTACTAAATGGATGGAAGTAGAGATAGTAGCTATAATTATCGAAGCCAGAGTTCAAAATTTTATTTGGAAGTCTATCATATATCGATATGATTTACCCCATGCCATCATAGCCGATAATAATGGACGACAAATCAATAACCCAAGATTTATAAGGTTCTATAATGACTATGAGATTTCTCATAGATTGACGTCAGTAGGTCATCCACAGACTAATAGCGAGGTCGAGGTGACAAATAGGATATTATTGTAGGGGTTAAAAGCTCGCATAAGTCAGGCAAAAGGATCGTGGATTGAAGAATTGTACAACATCTTTTGGGCGTATCGCATGATGCAACGTGTCTCAACTGGAGAGACACCTTTTATGTTGGCCTTCGGTATGGAAGCTGTAATACCCGTACAGATGGGGTTACCCACGCTCCGAGTAGAAGAGTTCGATGAAGATAGCAATTCCTTCGGAATGAGAGCGAATTTGGATCTGCTGGAAGAAATCTAAGAACGAGCACGAGTTCGAATGGCCAACTATCAACAGAAAGTTGTTCGGTACTATAATTCTCGAGTAAAGAGCAAATCTTTTCTGGTAGGATAATTAGTTCTTCATCGAGCCGAGATTTCTCGTCCATCCAAATGATCAAAACTATCGTCGAACTGGGAAGGTCCTTATCGCATGGCTGAAGTAGTTCAGCTTGGAACTTATCATCTCTGTCGACTGGATGAAACTCCAATCCCAAGGACCTGAAATGCTGATAATCTTCGGATATATTATCCTTAGAATGTAATTTCTATTTTGAATTTTTCTTCGATAATGAATAATAACTTCTCACAGATTTTATTTTCGTCAATGCGCGCTCCTCGGCTACGATTGAGGAGCGGAACGCGTCTCCAACGGATCTCACCAACGTGCACTCCTCGACCACGTCCGAGGAGCGGAATGCATTTTCATCAAATTTTACCAACGCGCACTCCTCAGCCGCAATCGAGGAGCAAAACGCGTCTCCATCGAATTTCACCAACGCGCGCACCTCGGCCACGATCAAGGAGCGGAACGCGTTTCCATCGGATCTCACCAACGCTCGCTACTCAGCCACGACCGAGGAGTGGAACATGTCGACATCGAATTTTGCCAAACGCACTCTCCTCGACCATGGTCGAGGAGCGAAATGCTTCTCCATCGAATTTTGCCAAAGGTGCGCTCCTCGACCATGGCCGCTGGTCGAGAAGCGGAATGCATATCCATTGGATTTCGCCAATACACGCAAATGCGTCTCCATCGAATTTTGCCAAACACGCGCTCCTCGACCATGGCCGCTGGCTGAGGAGCGGAACGCATATCCATTGAATTTTGCCAATACACGCACCTCGACCACATCCAAGGAGTGGAACGCATCTTTATCGGATTTTGCCAACGTGCGCTCCTCGGCCATGGTCGAGGAGCAGAACGCATCTCCATCGGAATTCGCCAACGCGTGCTCCTCGACCACGACTGAGGAGCAATACGCATCTCCAATACAAATCACCAATGCTCGGTCCTCAACCACGTCCGAGGATCAGGACATCCCACAAAATTCATCAAAACACGCTCCTCGACTATGGTCGAGGATCATAACGCATCGGCATGAATCGTTCGCCATAACTTCTCAGTCACACTGCTTAAGATCTATGCTGATCTACGTCTTGAAAGAGGAAAATTGGACAAAGAACATACGAACCCAACAACTTAGCAAAAGAAGACTTTGTATTAAAGTTGAGTATTTACAAGTGATGGTCGGCCCATACAAAGATACCTCGATAAAAACTCGGGGCAAACAAAAAAGGCCGACCCCAAAAAAAAAAGATTGGACATGCTCGATCCAAATGGTACATTAAGCTCCATCCAGAGCTCTAGATTCGTCGACCTCTGCTTAGTCTGGCAGGATGATGATGGTTGGGGGTGGTATCGATGCTGCATCTTTTGTAGTTGGGTCGTCACGCGTGAGGCTGAAGACATCTTCCATTTGAATTTTCCGACCCTTAACTTCCTCGACCTCCTCATCGTCCGACTCCAAAAGGTCCAAGTTCAGATCAGGAAAGATCCTTCGGACCTTCTCTTTCAGGTCTATATCCCTTTGCAGGTAGAAAAGCGATGTAAAATCCGCTTTAATGTTGCAGAATTCCTCTGAGGTGTGGAAGGTCTTGACCACCTCTAGCCTGGCGGCCTCCGTCCATGCCTTCCTGGCCTCCCTCTCCCCCAGCACCCGAGCTTTAGCCTTAGCCAACTCAGATTTCAGCTACTTCACCCTTTTTCCAAGGAACCTGGTCTCATCCTCGGCCTTCAGCTGAGATAACTGAGCATCGTCTGCCCTTCGATTGGCTTGGGCGGCTTTCCCCTTAGCTTCCTTAGAGAGGTGCCGAACCTCTCTAATTACTTTGGCAAAATGGTCCACATGATCGACAAGCTAAAAAAAAAATAAGAAGAAAAAAGAAAAAGAAGCTGAGCCGAGGAATGAACGAAAGAGCTAAAATGAATGTCGGTAAAAAGCTGACACATATCCAAAGGAGAGAATCATAGGAGTCCTAGATGCAGAAGGCACCCCCGACCTCTTCAAAGGTCTGGACGTCGGTCGGTAAGATGACTGACTTCAGCAAGGAATGGACGACACGATAGTCGTCGATGCCCTTTCTTTTATTCTCAATATCCGAGGAAACTTCCATCGGAGAAACACTCCTCGGAATATCGGATCCGCAGCCGGACATTCGGATGGAGATCTTCGGTCCACCCGAGCTTCTTTTGGAGGAAGATGCAGAAGGTCGAGGGACGGACTCCGCTGGAGCAGCAAATCAAATCGGCGTCATAGCCTTTGCCGGCATTGACTTCTCCTTCCTCGGGGTGTTGGCCGCTCTCGAAGAACCTCCCACCGTGGGCTGCGCCAGGACAACCTCGGTCTGAGCACGTTTGGGGGCTACGGCCGTGCTTGTTTTTCTCTTCTTCGCTATCCGATGAAGAGTTTCAAGGTCGGACAGATTCATCGCTGGATAGAAAAGACAAGACTCAGTCAATGATAATGACGAGGAAAGAAAAGGTGATCCAAACAAAATCGCATGAGAACACTTACTCCTCGGATCATTTGGAATCAGTCCGACCTTAAATAAGTTCTTCTCGATAAGGAACCTAGACAGCGAAAGAGGAGCGAGACTAAAGATCTGACTCAAGATCTCCTCCTCGACGTCGGACAGCGTTGGAGGTCTGACGGCCGACCTATGAGATCGCCTCCATGATGTGCTAAAACCTCATAATTGCTCGGTTGAAACAAAAAAGAAGCGCTCCTTCTAGTTATACATCGAAGAAGGAGCACCTCGAAAAAGATGGCATCCTCTCCGAGGAGAAGCGTACCATCATCCGACCACCATCGAATGCTCTTTTAAAGTGAAGCAAGCTCAAAAAAGATGGGAGGTAGGCTCGGCCCCGAGGAGGAGGCAGTGGGTGAAGAAGCCTAAAATCGATCGTCAAGAGTTCGACGCCAAACAACAAAAGTTAATTCTATACAGGTTCAGAAGCTCGATGATTAAAAAATGAAAAGGCAACCTAAGGCCAGCCTTTAGCGATTCCTCATAAACACCGACCCGTCCAGGCTGAGGAAGAGCTATACGCTTTTCGGAACCGATGACCTCTAGCTTAAAATCATCGGGGATATGGTATTTCATCCTGATGACTTTCAGATCCTCCGAGGAGAGGACAAAATTTATTATAAAAGGATCATAATCCGAAATCTCACGTTCTTCGGATTTGCCTGAAGAACCTATTACCCCGTAACCATGATCCTCACCAAAAGGGCTATCCGAACTTCAAGAAGATTGGGACAGACTAGATTGACTCATGAGTGCGGAGAAGACTGACCTAAAGGATGAGGAGGCCGAGCAACGAGGGGAGTTAGGGCGGGGTCGATGGTGGCTCAGCTGAGTCTGAGCTATTCCTCGCGTAAAGTATCGGAGTTCACCCTTTAAGCAACAGTAGCAGTCAAAAAGAGTAACGCTGACCCTATTTATAGGAGGCATGGACAGCTCCGATCTACTTTCGTTTCATCTATCCTTCTAGATCTTCGCCAGGTGTCAAATACCAATTGGCCGAGACGGATAGACCCAGATCAAAGCAACAGATGATTAGATTTCGTGGTCGATAGACTTCTCTCAATCTTATTATGCTACTGATCTCTAACGCTGCAATATGGATATAATTTGAAGATCGATCTCGACTTCGATAGGGTACTTACATCGGCCGCTCAGAGGAAGATCAACCTCGTAAGTGAAGGACAAACTATTGTGGAATGGGGCTGGTGTGGTCTTGGCCTATTTAGGATCGGCCATCGACCTACCCCAACGGATCGTCTGAGCGAAATGATGCGATACTTCGTCCGCGGTTAGTTGTAGGTTGGGTTAAACAGACCTATAATTTCGGTCGACCTACTGAAGATCGCCTCCTGGCAAAATAAGATAGGCCTTCATACCTCATCCTCATTGGGTTCAGGTCGGCCTCCAAGCTATATGAATAGGCTCATAGCTCGTCAATGACCGACCTACAACCATTTTTGTTGAAACTGCATCATCTTTGAATCGAAAAATTCGGATAAAGAAAGAATCTTTCATAATCCCATCTCCCAAGAAGAAATGAAATCTTCCAAATCAATCTAGGATGACAAACTCGGAAAGCCGTTATAGTCCGAAATGGATACGACTCCAACTCCTTCCCCATAAATAAAGAGGCTTCAGGATCCTCCAGGTATGCCATTCGATTCGACGCTTTCTCTCCTCATTGTTTTTCAATCTTCTAATTTGAGCGTCGGAGGATCTTCACCGGAGAATACTCCAGTGGAAACTTTATTATAGGTAAACGGATGAAGCTCCAGCAAAGTTCATCCTTAGTTTCATATTTCTCGGTGGCCGAGCTCCTCCATCCTCGTCGGCCGATCTTAAGTTGGGAGATTCAGGAGCAACAATTGTCATCAAGTCATATGCCACCAGGGTTCAATGGAAGTTGTTGATTAGATCTAGACATTGTAACGTACTTTGTCCAATAGCAACCCTATCCAATCTTATTGAACTTTTGGGCACGACGTCAAAAATTCGCAATAATCTTTGAATCTCCGTGTGTTGGTAAACCGTCATGACGTGCAGGACGAGGCCTACAGTACCATATGCAATGCCTACAGGTCAAGAGGAACCATTTGTTGTTCACCATCCATGAAAGTGGCATCTCTCTAGTTTCGCATGTAGGTTGATTCACAGCCGGTACTCATTACATGGATTTTGATCCATAATAATTAGTTGTAATTGTTGAATGCATATTACCTTGCTTACTTGCGTTTGTTTTGGGTTCAGGGTGTGGCGGCGGGGAGCGCTGTGGAATCGCTGTCACCATGGTTCACATTATAACAACAGATGCACATGAAGTTGATTCAACAGGGAAAAAGATAACAATGTCCATCTGCCTTCCAATGGAACGGTGCTCCAATAGACACGGCCTTCTTCTTCCTGGGAGATGTATAAATGGATCGGGTTTGACGATTGGTTGATGCATTCCTGAGATTTGAGATTCGTAATTTATGTTGGATGGACCTCCTTGCTTGGATCTTATGTTGAGCTCGGAGCATACCTTTCTATTTATTTTCTACATTACCTATCCACTAAATTTCTCACCATGGCTACCACATGTTTTCTCCCCATTTTCCAAACACTGTTGATTTTTTTCATTATATTCATGGAACTCGGACTTTAACTATCTCTTTCTCTAATATTGACTCCTGAATAGAATAGAATGGCCTCTCGCTCTTCCTTCTCTCTCCCCTGAAACGTGCATTGCGCATGCTTGATTACTAATATTTGAAACATAATGCATGTAACCGTTTACTTTTTTGTACTTTATTCATGGTATTGTAATGGAAATATATGAACGTATCCAATCTTTTAAATGTTAGTTAATTTTCTTCACTTATTACACACTATTGTGTATGCATTCCATGAAATTTGATCCTCGAGTTTATTCTACAGAATTGAAGAAAATCAATAATTGAAAAATTTGTTAAAATATTTTTTTCATAATAAAAATTTAAAATAAGTCTATTGGGGATAAACCTCGCTTCTATCGAAGTCCAGTCTGTCGCTTAGCCTAATATAACTGACAATCTCGGAGGAGCTTCGATCAAAAATTCTCTCTCCAGCGGTCGAACTTCTTTCGGACTTCTCCTTCAGTCAAGTCCTTTCAGACGTCGAACTCCTTTCAGACTCCTTCAGTCAAATCCCTCTAAGAGTCGATCTTCTTCCAGATTTCTCCTTCAGTCAAGTTCCTTTAGGAGTCAAAATCCTTTCGGACTTTTCTTTCAGTTGGATTTCTACAGGAGCCGAACTCCTTCTATACTCTTCCTTCAGTCGGATACCTCCAGAAGCCGAACTCCTTCTAGATTTCTTCTTCAGTCAAGTTTCTCTAGAGCCGAACTCCTTCCGGACTTCTCCTTCAGTCAGATGCTTACAGGAGCCGAACTCCTTCCGAACTTCTCATTCAGTCGGATTTTTACAGGAGTCGAACTCCTTCCGAATTTCTCCTTCAGTCAAGTCCTCTAGAAGCCGAACTCCATCTGGACTTCTTCCATAGTTGGATTTCTACAGGAGCCAAACTCCTTTCGGACTCCTTCTTCAGCCGGATTCCTCCAGAAGTCAAACTCCTTCTGGACTCCTCCTTCAGTCGGATTCGTTCAGGAGCCGAACTTCTTTCAGACTTCTCCACCAGTCGGATTTCTTCAGGAGCCGAACTTCTTTTAAACTTCTCCTTCAGTCGAATTCCTTCAAGAGACGAACTCCTTCCGGACTTCTCCTTCAGTCGGATGCCTACAGGAGCTGAACTCCTTTCGAATCTCTCCTTCAGTCGAATTCCTCCGGGAGCCAAACTCCTTCCGGACTTCTCCTTCAGTCGAATGCCTACAGGAGCCAAACTTCTTCCGGACTTCTTCTTCAGTCGGATACCTCCAGGAGCCAAACTTCTTCCGAATCTCTCCTTCAGTCGGATTTCTTCGAGAGCTGAACTTTTTTTGGACATCTCCTTCAGTCGGATTTCTTCGGGAGCCAAACTCCTTCCGGACCTCTCCTTCAGTCGGATTTTTACAGGAGCCGAACTCCTTCCGGACTTCTCCTTCAGCCAAACTTCATTTGGATTCTTCCAACGGATTACTTCCAAAATTTAAGTAGTATTCCTTCCAGATGATCCCCTTCAGACGTATTCCCTTCAGAAGTCCGAACTCCTCTGAAATTGATATATGTCAAAGTTCTTCACCAACCAACGTCTACTTCCTCCGAACTATGGTTATTAAATCTCAACGAACGGTCGCTATCAGTCTGACGACATCCCTCTCTCCGTAGCAAATCTCATGCGGCTCCAAGCGGCCCACTATCGGATGGTTATGGCTGTCACTATCAGTCTGACGATACCTTCCTCTCCGTACGAAATCCCACGCAGTCTCGAGTGGCCCACTACTAGATGGTATGGCCATCACTATCAATCAAGCTCCGTCTATAAAAAGGGATCCTCCAAATATATTTTCTCTAAGTTCTCTTTTTTTTTTCGAAACTCTACCGAACTCTTTCTTGAGCACTCCATTTCTGTTGATCAGAAGAGTTGATTTGATCGTTGGAGGATTCTATCAGAGCCACCACCACCGATGCTGGATGAAACTTTATTTTGTAGGTCACCAACGGCGACATCTTCTTTCTCAGCTCTAGTTCGATCCAGCGTCGATCAGATTCTGCACCAACAGAATTGACGCTAAAGGAAGGGCCCTCTATTTTTTAGGTACCCTTATTCTTAAAGGAGTGCTCAGTCGACCTTATGGATCTTCTTCTTCAAGGTTCATCTCCATCCTCTCCCTCAATCCCAAAAAATGCCTGTAAAGAGGACGACTATCCAGAGATCTACCGCTTCTGTCATCAGATCTGAGCCAGATCCGTCTGTCCTTGCTCCATCATCGATGCTTCAACCTTCTCCTCCACCCACAGCGTAGTAGATCCGGAGTAGTTTAACATGCTGATGCAGCGGGTTCAGAGCCTCACCAAAATAGCGCAGACCATGCGGCAGCCTCCGGAGGTGGTTCCATCAGAAAATCCACCATCGGAATGTCAGAAACCGATCCCAAGGAGGAGTACTTGGGCTAGCATATCCATCGTCCCTAGGAAGGAGAAACAGAGAGCAGAGGATCATTGCTCGGATCATAATTCTTCTTCAAAAGGGACCTTCCCCATCTAAAGCCAGAAGCCTTCTAAGATTTGCGATCGAGATGATGTCGTCAATCAAAAACTATGGAAGATGGACTGACGAATTGAGAAACTCTGCCACGTCACCCCGATTTACCATGATGACGTCTGCACCGATTCCCCTTTCTCTCTTCGAATTATGCAAGAGCCCATTCTGCCAAACTTCAAGCTCCTCCAATTTGAAAGCTACGATGAAACCTCTGATCCGATCGATCATCTGAAAGTCTTTTAGATCATGATGCTGCTCCATAGTGCACCAGACGTCATATTATGTCGAGCTTTTTCATCTATCTTAAAGAGAGCCACAAGAAACTGATATTCGACGTTGAAGTCGGATACGATCTTCTTCTTTGACTAGATGAGCCATTAATTTGTAGCTCATTTTATTAGCAGCCGGCATCCTCGCCGAAGTTTAAATTTTTTGATGAATATCAAATAGAATGAGGAAGAATCTATCCGAACTTATGTCATTCGATTTAATGCTGCTGCATTGGTGGTCCAGAATCTGGACCAGTCTGTTGCAATAGTTGCACTCAAGGGCGGCCTTTAGAAAAATGATTTATTATTCTCCTTAGAGAAGAAGTACCCCAGAAATTTTATCGATCTGCTAGCTCGAGCTGAGGGATATGTCCGAGCGGAAGAAGCCTTCAAGTTGAAGGATGAGAAAGCTGCTGGAGAGCGACATATACCCACCACTGATAGAGGGCCGAATGAAGTTCGACCGTGCTCACGGACTCCTCCTGAGTACAAGCGAGCCTGAGCTCTCCCTCGAGCTCATCATCAAAGAAGCTCTGACAGAAAGGCACGAAGAAGTTCTCCCCATGGAAGGTTCCACAACTACGCCATCCTTAATGCTTCTAAAACTCAAATTTTGATGGAAATCAAGAATTAGCTACCAAGATCAGAAAAATTACGATCTTTTTCAAACAAGTGCAATCGAAGCAAGTAATGCATCTACCATCGTGACCATGACCACGATATTGAAGAATGCATTCAGCTCCAAGACGAAATCAAGGAGCTCATCAGGAGAGGTCGGCTAGGTCGATTTCTCAGATGCCGACCTGAAGCAAGAGTAGATTGGCCAAGGGCACGGCCGCAGTCAGAACCACCAATGAGAAAGGAACAATGAGAAGATCGGCCACCTCTGAACATCATCAACACTATCTCTAGGGGAC
The DNA here is from genome assembly GCA_006176705.1 of Cocos nucifera. Taxonomy (NCBI): domain Eukaryota; kingdom Viridiplantae; phylum Streptophyta; class Magnoliopsida; order Arecales; family Arecaceae; genus Cocos; species Cocos nucifera. The sequence continues at coordinate 161,449 of QRFJ01000641.1, read as the reverse complement.
TTAGTGCTTCGATAAGCCGCCATCCCTCAACCTCAAAGCTAGGAAAAGCTTGCCCCAAATTGAGAAGACCAGTATGAAATAGAGGAGATCGTCTGGTCCGAAACTTATCATCTGAAGAAGTTCGGAGGAACAATGCTCCCACGACGTTGGAATTCAAAAAATTTGAGGATGTACTACAAATAATTTTTCTTTAATAAAACTCATCTATTTCAATATTATTATTTCTTGGTGCAAAAACTATGTGATGACGGAAAAGAAGCAATCAATAGTGCCCATATTAGGAACAGGAGGAGAACCTCATTCTAACATGAGCAAGTCGAAGTTCTTCAATCTCGACTGGAGATAAGATCTTTCTCGAACTTCAACATCTACATCAATAGGAGATAAGATCTCTTTCAACCTCGGCTCGAGATAAGATCTTCTCCGAACTTCAACGTCTACGCCAACAGGAGATAAGATCTCCTTCAACTTCGGTTGGAGATAAGATCTCCCCCGAGCTTCAACGTCAATAGGAGATAAGATCTCCTTCAACGTTGGTTGGAGATAAGATCTCCTTCGAGCTTCAATATCTATGCCAATAGAAGATAAGATCTCTTTCAACCTCTACTGAAGATAAGATCTCCCCCGAGCTTCAATATCAATAGGAGATAAGATCTTCTTTAACTTCGGCTGAAGATAAGATTTCTTCCGAGCTTCAACGTCTACGCCCACAGGAGATAAGATCTTCTTTAACCTCAACTGAAAATAAAATCTCCTTCGAGCTTCAATATTTACGCCAACAGGAGATAAGATCTTCTTTAACCTCGGTTGGAGATAAGATCTCCTTCAAGCTTCAACGTCAACAGGAGATAAGATCTCCTTCAACCTCGATTGGAGATAAAATCTCCTCCGAGCTTCAACGTCTACGCCAATAGGAGATAAGATTTTCTTCAAACCTCGACTGAAGATAAGATCTCCCCCGAGCTTCAATGTCTACGCCAATAGAAGATAAGATCTCCTTCAACCTTAGCTGGAGATAAGATCTCTGCCGAGCTTCAACATCAATAGGAGATAAGATATTCTTCAACCTCGATTGGATATAAGATCTTTCCCGAGCTTCAACATCTACGCCAATAAAAGATAAGATCTCCTTCAACCTCAGCTAGAGATAGGATCTCCTCCAAGCTTCAATGTCAATAGGAGATAAGATCTCCTTCAACCTCTGCTGAAGATAAGATCTTCTCCAAGCTTCAACGTCTATGTCAATAGGAGATAAGATCTCCTTCAACCTCGGCTGGAGATAAGATCTTCCTCGAGGTTCAACATCTATAGGAGATAAGATCTCCTTTAATCTCGGCTGAAGATAAGATCTCTTTCGAGCTTCAACATCTACGCCAACAGGAGAAAAGATCTTCTTCAACCTCGACTGGAGATAAGACCTCTCTCGAGCTTCCAAGAGCTTTGATCTCAATAGGAGATGAGATCTCCTTCAACCTCGGCAGGAGATGAGATCTTTTTCGAGCTTCGACCTCAATGGGTGCAGAGCCTGAAAAAGAACTTCGACAGTCACCTTTTTCGTACTTTCTTTCTTCGAATTTCGAATTCGAGAGTGAGAAAACTATTATTGGAGATAAATCCCGCACCCATCGAAGTCCAATCTAACACTTAGCCTAATATAACTAGCAATTCCGGAGGAGCTTCGATCGAAAATTCTTCCTCCAGCAGTCGAACCCCTCCAACGGCCAAACTTCTTTCGAACTTCTCCTTCAGTCAAGTTTCTCTAGGAGTCGAACTCCTTTCGAACTTCTCTTTCAGTCAGATTCCTCTAGGAGCCGAACTCCTTCTGAATTTCTCCTTCAGTTAAGTTTCTTCAGGAGCCAAACTTCTTCCGAACTTCTCCTTCAGTCGGATTTCTACATGAGCCAAACTCCTTCCGAATTTTTTCTTTAGTCAAGTTCTTTCAGGAGTCGAGCTCCTTCCAGACTTCTCCTTCAGTCAGATTCCTCTAGGAGCTGAACTCCTTTTGGATTTCTTCTTCAATCAATTTCTTCTAGGAGCCAAACTCCTTTTGGATTTCTTCTTCAATCAATTTTCTCTAGGAGCCGAACTCCTTCTAAACTTCTTCTTCAATCGGATGCCTACAGGAGCCAAACTCCTTCTGAACTTCTTATTCAGTTGGATTTTTATAGGAGCCGAACTCCTTTCGGACTTCTCTTTCAGTCAAGTTCCTCCAAGAGCTGAACCCCATTCGGACTTCTTCCACGGTCAGATTTTTACAAGAGTCAAACTCCTTCCAAACTCCTCATTCAGTCAAATTCCTTCAGGAGCCGAACTCCTTTCGAACCCCTCCATCAGCCAGATTCCTTTAGGAGTCAAACTCCTTTCGAACTTCTTCTTCAGTCGGATTCCTCCATGAGCTGAACTCCTTCCAAATTTCTTCTTCAGTCGGATGCCTACATGAGCTAGAATCCTTCCGAATATCTTCTTCAGTTGGATTCCTCTAGAAGCCGAACTTCTTTCGGACTTCTCCTTCAGTCGGATGTCTATAGGAGCCGAATTTCTTTCGAACTTCTCCTTCAGTCGGATACCTTCAGGAGCCGAACTCCTTCTGAATCTTTCCTTCAGTCAGATTTCTCCGGGAGTGGAACTTCTTTTGGACCTCTTCTTCAGTCAGATTCCTATAAGAGCCGAACTTCTTCCAGACTTCTTCTTCAGCCAAACTTCATGTGGATTCCTTTAGTAGATTACTTTCAGAATTCAAGTAGTATTCCTTTCAGATGATCCCCTCCAGACGTATTTTCTTCAGGAGTTCAAACTCTTCTGAAATTGATATATATTAAAGTTCTTCACCAACCAACGTCTGCTTCCTTCGAACTACGGCTATTAAATCTCGACGAACAGTCGCTATCAGTCTGACAACACCCCTCTCTCCGTAGCAAATTCCATGCGACTCCGAGTGGCCCACCATCGGATGGTTATGACTGTCACTATTAGTCTGACGATACCTCTCTCTCCATACTGAATCTCATGCAGTTCCGAATGGCTCACTATCGGACGATATAGCCGTCATTATTAATCAAGCTCCGTCTTTAAAAAGGGATCCTTCAGATACGTTTTTTCTAAGCTCTCTTTTTCTCTCCGAAACTCTACCAAACTCTTTTCTGAGCACTTCATTTCTGTTGGCCAGAAGAACTGACTTGATCATCGGAGGGTCTTCTCGGAGCCACTACCACCAACTCCGGATGAAACTTTATTTTGCAGGTCATTGATGATGACCTCTTCTTTCTCAGCTCCAACTCGATCCAGTGTCGATCAGATTCTGCACCAACAGAGTCTAAGTTACAATCCAAAAGTATGGGTCGAATCCATTGAGGTTTTTTAGCTATTTGAGCAGGGCATCGGGATCTCATGTTTCTTGTTTTAATAGATAAGGCCTGTTGGCAATTTGAGGCTATAGGATGAAGGCAAACTCCTAATATTTTCACTCTTGAAAGTAGGATGGGATTTTGAATCAATTGAACAACTATCAAAAGAATTTCTATCTTTCTTTTGTTTCATAAGCTAGCGGGAACCTTTCCCTAGAATGTAATTACCATAAAGTTATCTAATCAAGTCGCCTCAGCCAATCAACACCTTTATATGCATAATTATGTGCGAGATAGCTTCAAAATTACATTTATAACTTGTCAATGTTCGTTTTGCGAACTAATTAAGAATCGGGTTCAAATTACAGCTTGTTTAACTTTACATAGAGTTACACTTTTTGAATTGAACGACACAGGTCTCCCTGATGATTCAACCTCTTGGGTTAATATATTATCTCAAAACTATTTATATATAAAATAGTATATGATTTGAAAATTTCTACTCTACTTTCATAAACTCCTAATCTAAAAGTTTAAATTGTTAGGAGGAGGATTGACTCATGCTAATAAACCTTGTAACATCCTTTTATTAGTCAATACAGGTTTATGACAATTATCTCCCTCACTTATTCTTATGATGCCCTCATCTTAGTCAGGAGAGAGGAGCTCATCCATGACCCAGGCGACCAGGTCCTACTTAATCTTGATACTCTATAGCGAGTGGGCTATATGACTGGCAGATATCATTTGTCATGAAGGTTATTGGAAAAAGGATTAGCCTAAACTAATAAATTTTTTTTTTTTTTTTTTTTTTTTTCAGTATAGGACCATAATACTATATATCAAGTAGTTAAAAAATATGTATTATTTTATATTATTTGAATGTTCTAATTTTTGATCATTTGATATATATAGGTTATGGGTTTTCAAACGATATGATTTTTAGTGTATAAATAAGTTAGAGATGGTAAACCATATCCATCATCAATATGGTATCCTCGTGACCCAATTCAAAAAGTTATAGATTTATAAGAGTTATGCATGATGTAGCTTGAATCTGTTCAATCATTCAAAACTATTTAATTGTGTGCAAAATTAAAGAGCAGTTTTTGGAAATAAATATGCTCCGTCGAAACGTTGAAAGACAGGTATGGTACATAAATTGACTAGGGACGTCAAGAATAATTATCACCATCAAGTCATGCTATGCTGATAATCACAGGATCCATTTTAATGGAATCGACTTGTCGTCTAACAGATCTCAAATGCCAACATCTCAGAATAAACCGTACATAAAATGTGGGTAATACTCTAATAGCGACGCACATTCCACTGCTTCGACTGTGAAAGCCACGAATTGTATTTGTCTCTCAACTAGCGTCGCATATGGACCTCCTTGATTCATTTTGCGCAGGGGAAAAAAAATCCGGGACCCACGTCATTTTACAAGCTCAAGTGGATGGATTTGGTTCGACCTTGATTGGAAAAAATTGCCTCTACGTACATGTTTGGAAGTACTCGTCTCTGCAGACACACCACGTGAGATATGATTTGATAGATGGTTTTTTGCACCGCAAAACCTTTGTTAATAAAGGATGCTAGGAAGTGCATGCCTTCCCGTGCTGGAACAAAAACTTATATTATGTTATCCTATATTAGATTTTATCATAATTTTCTGGTCGTCACATTGCATCAGTAACATTTGTCTTTTTTCCTGACAAGCACAAGTGGTGGATTCGCCTTGGCACTGAAAGAGACTTGATCGGAAAAAATGCCTCTACCTACGTGTTTGGAACCATTCGTCTCCAGGAACACACCACGTGAAATGTGGTTCGAGGTCGTTGCATTGCATCAGTATCGTTTGATTGTGACCATGAGTAGGACCAGAGTTGGAACATCCTTTTCCCTCACCAAGCATGTATTGTTGTCGGGGAATCTTGTGGAGCTTGGCAGCAACTCATCGTACAAGGTCAGTTATATATGTAACACAATCTAATGGAACCTCGTGTTGGCTTGTTTAATTTTAGTAGATCCACCAAGATTTTGGCTGGGAATGCAAAAGCGGACGCTTCCGGAGAGAGCAAACATTGCGAGCATTTTGGGTTTACATATAGCAGGCAAATGTAGAATTATTGTGGCTCCCATAGTGAAACTTCTTTTTTAGAGAATTGATCACATGATGAAGCTTCATGGCCAAAAAGAGAATGAGGTTGGACATCCGTTGTTGAAATGCTTAACTCTTTATCCAAAAGACAATATTGAGAGAGAGAGAGAGAGAGCTGTAGAACTCCTGTTCCACTCACCCATTCAGCGCGAGCATAATGTATAAAATACAACTGAATGGTGGATGATCATCATCACAGCTGTAGGTGATCTGCGCCTTTATCTTAGTTTTCAGCTGATCCTTATCTTTGCACTATTTCCCACGATAATGGCGATGACGTTGATGTTGGATCCAGCCCTCCATGGGATTATGAGCTGGCTTTTTGAGAGAATTTGCTAATAGCTAGCTATATCTTAGATGATGGTTTTAGTACTGTAAAATGCTTGTAAAGATAATGACAGGTCCAACATGTCACAAGGCCATAACCTGCATGTTGGCCCTGACACGCAGGAGCCCATCGTGGAGGACCACATGCTTGCAAAATTAGCGTGCATGCAAGAATGTTCTCGAAAAAAAAAAAAAAAGGAAGGGGGAAGAGGAGTGTGCGCTATAGAAAGTACACGTCATGGGCCTCGCGAATGAATTAAAAATTGATAGTTTAATCTGTCGGATGATGGGAAATTTGACTGTCCCCGTTGAACCGTCCACTACTACTTTTTTTTTTTTTTTTTGATACAGACGGGTGATCGTCCACTACTCCCTTTACAGTCCGTGACCGTGGACGAATGACGGAGTTCGGAGAGGTTTGAGATGTGTGCAGTTGATGATCCAACGGTCTGCGGCGGCGAAGTAAGGTGTATTCCTTGTTCTCGCAAAAGCTACAACCGCGATCCCAACACTTCATTAGTCCGAGCATAAAAAAAGCTGTAGGTAATAAGGTAATAAGCATGCAGCAGTATATTAGGAACTAAAAAAAAAGTCTCGCCTCAAGACTTCGAGTTGCAATTATATATCACTATAGACAATTATTTTGGTAAAATAAAAATCGTACATGCAAAAATTAAAAATGTAACATTTCAACTTTTGTCTCCTTAAGCGGCCTACAGGTATCAACATGCCGACATTGGAGCGCGGTGCGGATCGATGGAACATTGAAACTTATAATCTACTGCGGATCTAGCTCCATGATAGATTGTGATATATATATATATTGGGTGTGCGTTACATAACGGGACAGGCAGTCTTTGAAATTCGTGTGGCATTCGGTGATCTATCTCTTTGTAGCGTGCATTGGAGGATATGGAGGTACGTGAATAAAAAATTCATTATGTACTCCAAACTCTCCAAAAATGAATAAACGACACAGCGTACATTGATTGCAATGACGTGTCTCACTGGGACCATCCAAACGCGACAGGCGTGTCCGGGACGAATTCGTTGCCATTCCCTGCCGTACCATCAGAATTTAGTGGCGACGACGTGTACCCCACCAACCGTCCTGATTCTGCCACGTATCGTGTCCAGCACCTCCGCTAGGTCGGGACCACGGGAACCGCCTAATCTACCCATGGGGCCCACCTTCACTGGCACGTAGGTCCGAATGGGCTCGCAGGATTTGTGGACGAAATCACAGCCGTACATTCGTCCGTCTTGTTGCTTCCTTCGGTGGTCCTTTTTAGTGTACCTCCCCGATGTGCCATCTGACTGAGAGATGCCGTTGCTTGTTCCATCACATCTTCACGGCCGTCCAATTGCTGGATCTTCGGCGGTGGATTTGTCGCCGGGTCCTTGTCCGGATCGTAAGCGTCTATATTCTGAGTTGACTGCTAAACACTGGATTTCTCCGTGAAAATAGCATATTGGCTTCTGCCACATAGACAGAGTACTATAAGATATGACCGGAAACGGTTTTAGGCTGCAACTATGGCTGCGACGCCAAATTTACGGCAGATTGGAGCGCGCGGGGACTTGAGGCATCCCTTGCCACTGGGGCAATGGCCACGGCCACTCACCCTGAGCAAGGCTATGCACATAAGCTGCCAATCAGATTTCCTTTATTAGGTTAGATTTTTTTGTTTTCCACCACAATAAAAAAAAATTAAAGCATTATATATAATAGCTATGGAATGTCATAGTATTATCATAAATGTTTGATAAATGACTAATTTGTTAGTAAAAGAAGGTCAAGAAGAAAAAGATCGATCTCTTTTAGTTTTGAGGCATAGGCTCGATTTGTTGGTGTGTTTTGCTTTTTCAAGCAAAATATACTTGGAATAAAGCTAATGAATCTTGTTGTTGCGATATCTCCATAGCCACTCATTTGGTTACATCTCATTATGGTAGCTAGTAATTGTCATCACTTTATAATTTTTTTTTTTGAGATATCATTTTGAGATTGTTATTCTTTAGACGTTATTTGCTAATAACATGGCTAAACTTGTGCTTTTGGACCAAGGTAGCGCATCCATGCAAATCCAAGCATAGGTTTTAATACCAAGAAAGCAACAATTGTCGTTTGACTGGGGACAAAGAAACCTAAGCTACCGAGGACACAGTTATTTGATCAATCTTCTGAACACCAGGAGAAGATACCGGGAGAAAAAGATCCCATCATAAAAGTAGATGTATTTAAAACTATACAAACCCAAATATAAACTGAAATTGTCAACTAATCTAGGATAATAATCTAAATACCATTAACCTAGCTATTGCTCCTGAATCTTCCGGCTTGAGATCAGCCGACGAGGATGGAGAAGCTCGTCCATCGAAGAATATGAGATCGAAGATGAACTTTAGCTGGAGTTTCGCCCGTTTACCTGCAATAAAGTCTCCATCGGAGTGTTCTCCAGTGAAGATTCTTCGACACTCAAATTAAAAGATTGGAAAATAATAAGGAGAGAAAGTATCGAATTAAGTGGCATACTTGGAGAATCCCAGAGCACCTTTATTTATAAAGGAGAAATTGGAGTCGTATTTGTTTTGGACTCTAACGGCTTTTCGAATTTGTCATCCTGGATTGATTCGGAAGATTTTTTTCTTCTTGGGAGACGAGATTACAAAAGATTCTTCTTTTATCCGAATTTTTTGATTTGGAGAGATTGCAATTTCAGCAAGAATAATTGTAGATCGGCCATTGACGAGCTATGAGTCTATTCATGCAGCTCGGCGGTCGATCTGAATCCAACAAGGATGAGGTATGAAGGCCTACATCGTTTTGCTAGGAAGTGATCTTCAGTAGATCGGACGAAATTATAGGTCGGCTTAGACCGACCTACAACTAACCATGGGCAAAGTATTGCGTCATTCCGCTCAGACGATCTATTGGGATAGGTCGGCAGCCAATCCTAAACAGACCGAGACCACACCAGCCCCATTCCATAATAGTTGCTCTCCACTTACGAGGTCGATCTACCTTTGAGTGGTCGATGTAAGTATCCTATCGAAGTCGAGGTCGATCTTAAAATCGTGACCTTATTGCCGTGTTGGAGATCAGTAGCATGATAAGATTGGAAGAAGTCTAATGATCACGAAATCTAACCGTCCGTTGCTTTGATCCAGATCTGCCCATTTCGATCAATTAGTATCTGACATCTGATGAAAATCTAAAAGGGCAGATGAAATGAGGGTAGATCAGAGCCGTTCATGCCTCTTATAAATAGGAGTCAACATTATTCTTTTTGACTGCTACTGTTGCTTAAAAGATGAACTCTGACACTTTGTGCGTGAGGAATAGCTTGGACTCAGCCGAGCTACCATTGACCCTGCCTTAACTTTCCTTGTTGCTCGACCTCCTCGCTTCTTAGGTCAGTCTTTTCCATACTCATGAGTTAATTTAGAATGTCCCGATCTTCTTAAAGCTCGGGTAACCCTTCTGATGAGGATCACGATTATGAGATAATAGATTCTTCGAGCAAATTCGAAGAACGTGAAGTTTCAAACTATGGTCCTTTCAAAATAAATTACGTCCTCTTCTTGAAGGACCTAGAAGTCATTAGGATGAAATACTATATTTCCGATGATTTTAAGTTAGAGGTCGCCGGTCCCGGGAAGCATATAGCTCTTCCTCATCCTGGACAGATCGGTGTTTACAAGGAATCGCTAAAAGCTGGTCTCAGGTTGCCTTTTCATTTTTTAATCATCGAATTTCTGAACCTATATAGAATTAGTTTTTATTGTTTGGCACCGAATTCCTGGCAATCGATCCTAGGCTTCTTCACCCACTGCCTCCTCCTCGGGGTCAAGCCTACCTTTCATCTTTTTCGAGTTTGCTTCACTTTAAAGGAGCATCCAAAGGAGGTCGGATGGTGGTACGTCTCTCCTCAAAGAGGATGCTGTCTTTTTCGAGGTGCTCCTTCCTCGGTGCATAACTGAAAGGAGCGCTTCTTTTTTATTTCGGTCGAGCAACCATGAAATTTCAACACATCATGAGGGCGACCTCATAAGTGGGCCATCAAACCTCCAATGCTGTCCGACGTCGAGAAGGAGGCTTTAAGTCAGATCTTTAGTCTTGCTCCTCTCCTGCTGTCCAGATTCCTTATCAAGGAGGACTTATTTAAGGTCGGACTGATTCCAACTGATCCGAGGAGTAAGTATTGTTATGCGATTTTGTTTGGATCATCTTTTCTTTCCTCGTCATTATCATTGACCGAGTTTTGTATTTTCTATCCAACGATGAATCCGTCCGACCTCGAAACTCTTCGACGAATGGCGAAGAAGAAAAAGATGAGCACGACCGTAGCCCCCAAACACGCTCAAATCGAGGCTATCCTAGCGCAGCCCACGGTAGGAGGCTCCTCGAGAGCGGCCAATGCCCCAAGGAAGGAGAAATCGGCACCGACGAAGGTTATGACATCGATTCGATCTGCTGCTCCAGTAGAGTCCGTCCCTCGACCTTCTACATCTTCGTCCAAAAAAAACTCGGATAGGCCGAAGATCTCCATTCGGATGTTCGATTGTGGATCCAATATTCCGAGGAGTGTATCTTCGGTGGAAGTTCCCTCGGATATCGAGGATAAAAGAAAGAACATCGGTGACTACCGTGTCGCCCGTTCCTTGCTGAAGTCGGTCATCTTACCGACCGTCGTCTAAACCTTCGAGGAGGCTGGGGGTGCTTTTCGCATCCAAGACTCCTACGATTCTCTCCTTCGGATACGTATCGAATTTTTTACCGACCTTCATTTTAGCTCTTTCGTTCATGCCTCAGCTCAGCTTCTTTTTTTTTTCTCTTCTTTCTTTTTTTTTAGCTCATCCATCATATGGACCATTTTGTCGAAGTAATTAGAGAGGTTCGGCACCTCTCTAAGAAGGCTGAGGAGAAAGCCGTCCAAGCCAACCGAAGGACGGACGACGCTCACTTATCTCGACTGAAGGCTGGGGATGAGACCAGGTCCCTTAGGGAGAGGATGAAGCAGTAGGAATCCGAGCTGGCTAAGGCTGAAGCTCGGGTGCTACGAAAAAAGAGGCCGAAAGGGCGCAAACGAAGGGCACTAAGGTAGAGGCGGTCGAGGCGTTTCATGCCTCGAAAGAATTTTACAACATCAAGATGGATTTTGCATCGCTCTCCTACCTACAAGAGGATATAGACCTGAAAGAGAAGGTTCGGAGGATCTTCTCCGATCTGAACTTAGACCTCCTGGAGTTGAACGACGAGGAGGCCGAGAAAGTTGAGGGTCGAAAAGTTCTAATGGAAGATGTCTTCGACCCCATGCATGACAATCTGATTGTCGAGGATGTAACGTCGGTACTACCCCCAGCCATCATCATCCTGCCTGATCAAGCGGAGGTCGGCAAATCTAGAGCTCTAAATGGAGCTTAATGTAGCTTTTTGATCGTGCATGTCCGATCTTTTTTAGGTCGATCTATTTTTTCTTCTTTGTCCCTGGTTATTGTCGAGATATCTTTGTATGGACCAACCATCACTTGTAAATACTCAACTTTAATACAAAATCTTTTTTTTGCTAAAGTTGTTGAGCTCGTATGTTCTTCATCAAATTTTTTTTTTCGAGACGTAGTTCAGCATAGATCTTAGGCGGTGTGACTGAGAAGTCATGGCGAACGATTCATGCCTCCACATTACGATCCTCGGCCACAATCGAGGAGCGCATTTTGATGAATTTTGTGAGATGCATCCCGATCCTCAGCTATGGTCAAGGATCGCACGTTGGTGATTTATGTTGGGGATGCATACCGCTCATTCATCATAGTCGAGGAGCGTGCATTAGCGAGATTCAATGGAGGTGCATTTTGCTCCTCGATCGTGGCACGATCGAGGAGCATGCATTGGCGAGATCCGATGGAGACGTATTTCTCTCTTCAATCGTGGTCGAGGAGCGTGCATTGGCAAGATCCGAGTGCATGTTGGCGAGATCCGATGGAGACGCATTTCACTCCTCGATCGTGATCGAGGAGCGCACATTGGTGATATCTGATGGAGATGCATTCCACTCCTCGATCGTGGTCGAGGAGCGTGCATTGGCGAGATCCGATGGAAATGCATTCTACTCCTCGATCGTTACCGAGGAGCGTGCATTGGTGAGGATAAAATCTGTAAGAAGTTATTATTCATTATCGAAGAAAAATTCAAGATGAAAATTATATTCTAAGGATAATATCTCTAAAAATCATCGGCATTCCATCCAGTCGATAGAGACGATAAGTTTCAGGCTGAACTACTTCAGCCACGCGATAAGGACCTTCCCAGTTCGATGATAATTTTAACTATTCGAATGGATGAAAAATCTCAACTTGATGAAAAACAAATTATCCTGCCAGAAAAGATTTGCCCTTTACTCGAGAATTATAGTACCGAGCAACTTTCTGTTGATAGTTGGCCATTCGAACTTGAGCTCATTCTCGGATTTCTTTCAGCAGATCCAGATTCGCTCTCATCTCAAAAAAATTGCTATCTTCATCAAACTCTTTCACTCGGAGCATGGGTAACCCAATCTCTAAGGGTATCATAGCTTCCGTATCGAAGGTCAACATGAAAGATGTCTCTCCAATTGGGACACGTTGCATCATGCGATACACCCAAAGGATGTTGTACTATTTTTCGATCCATGATCCTTTTGTCTGACTTATGCGAGCTTTCAACCTCTACAATAATGTCCTATTCGTCACCTCGGCCTCACCATTAGTCTATAGATGACCTACTGATGTCAATCTGTGAGAAATCTTATAGTCATTATAGAATCCTATAAACCTTGGGTTATTAAATTATCGTCCATTATCGGTTATGATGGCACCGAATAAATCAAATCAACATATGATAGACTTTCAGATAAAATTTTGAACTCTGACTTCGGTAATTATAGCTACAGCCTCTACTTCTATCCATTTAGTAAAATAATCGATCGTGATAATTAAAAACTTCTTCTGTGCTACGGCGATGAAAAATGATCCAAAGATATCATTCCCCATTAAGCAAAAGGCCAAGAGATCATGATTGGGGCCAATGGAGTCGATGGTCGACACTGAATGTTTGAGATCCTTTGGCATTGGTCATACTTGCTCACTAGATCGACCGCATCTCTTTGCATAGTTGGTCAAAAATATCTCTACCATAATATTTTATGGGATAGAGCCTTGCTCTCCAGGTGATTACCATAAATTTCTTCTTGAACTTTTTGTAGGACATAGTTGGCTTCCGAAGGACGGAGGTATCTGAGTAGAGGTAGGATGAAAAATCTCTTATACAACTTTTTTTCATAGACGATGAATTATGGAGCAAGATGTCTCAGCATTTTTGTCTCATCTTGATCCGCAAGCAAAGTTCCATCTTACAAGTAATGGAGGATAGGATTTATCCAGCTCGATTCTAAATCAGCTTGCATTATCGGGGCCTCCTCAATACTCGGCTTCTCTAGGACTTTCATATATGAGCTTCCTTTTAGGTTGGTCGTCCAATGGGTTGCTAGTATAGAAAGAAGATCAGCTCACGCATTTTCCACCCTTGGTATCTGTTGAACATCCATTGCTAAAAAGCTAGAAGCTAAGTTCCTGATCTTCTGTAGATACTTAACCATATTCGACTTCCGAGCTTCATATTCTTCCTGAACCTAGTCAATCACCAACTACGAATCACTATAGACTCTAAGATGTTGAATTCTCATTTTTTTTGCTATTCTGAGTTTTGCTATCAATGCCTCATACTCGACTTCATTGTTGAAAGCCAAAAAGTCAAAGCAAAGAGCATATTCTGCTACTACTCCCTCTGGGCTAGTTAAGATCAACCTGGCTCCAGAGCCCGCGGCATTCGAAGATCCATCAACATGTAGGATCCAACATTCATCGATCGAAGGGACTTCAGCATGACTGGATTCCTCATCCAGGATTGTACATTTTAGGATGAAGTCCGCCAACGCCTAAGCTTTAATGGACGGTCTCGATAAATATTTGATGTCAAATTCATCTAGCTCGATAGCTTATTTAGCCAATTGCCCCAAGGTGTCTGATCGATACAATACCGATCTAATGAATTGGTCTGTAAGGACTGCGATGGTGTGTGCTTGAAAATATGGGCGTAATTTTTTCGCAAATATTATGAGAGCATAGATAATTTTTTCAATCTCGTATATCTGATCTCAGCATTGTAAAATACTAGCTCACGTAATAGATCGGCTTCTGCACCTTGGCTTCTCGTCAGACTAGAATAGAGCTAATTGTCGAAGAAGAAATAGCTAAATATAAGTACAATACCTCCTCGAGCTCTAGCTTGCTTAAAAGAGAAGGGAAGCCGAGGTATTTTTTAGCTCATCGAAGGCTGTCTGGCATTCATTTATCTATTGAAAATTCTTTGGTTGCTTAAGAGTTTTAAAAAATAGAAGGCTCTTTTCCACCGATCTTGATAGGAATCTATTTAAGGCTGCGATCCTTTCTGTGAGTCACTACACTTCTTTGATTATCTTCGAGGGCTTCATCTCTTGAAGAGCTTGAATCTTCTCCAGATTGATCTCAATTCCACGTTGTGATACCATAAATCTAAGAAATTTTTTAGAAGTAACATCGAAGGTGCATTTGTCTGAGTTGAGCTTCATCCGAAAGTGCCGCAATGTAGAGAAGGCTTCTCCTAGGTCGGTGATATCATATTCAGCAGTCCTACTTTTGATGAGCATGCCATCCACATATACTTCTATATTTCTTCCAATTTGCTCCTTGAAAAGCTTGTTCACAAGTCTTTGATAAGTCGCCCCAACATTTTTCAAGCCAAACGACATGATCCTGTAACAAAAAAGACCTTGGTCAGTTATGAAAGAAGTTTTTTCTTCATCCTCGGACGCCATTCAGATCTGGTTGTATCTCGAGAAAGCATCCATGAATGATAGAAGCTGATATCTCGAGGTCGCATCCACCAGTTGGTCTATGCATGACAGAGGATAGCTATCCTCTGAGCATGCTCCATTGAGATCCACATAATCAACACACGTGCACCATTTTTCACTGGCCTTCTTGACGAGGATGACATTAGCCAACCACTCCGGATAATAAACTTCTCGAATGAAATCGGCCTTCAAGAGCTTGTCAACTGCTTCTTGTATCGCCCTTTGGCGTTCAAGGGCAAAGTTCTATTTTTTTGCCTGATCGGATGATGATTCAGATCCATATTGAGTCGATGTACCATGACCTACGGATCGATGCCGGGCATATCCAAAGCTGACCAAGCAAATACGTCAGCATTAGCTTGTAGAAATGTAATGAGGTGCTATCGATCCTCCTCACATAAGCTTGAGCCGATCTTCACAACCTTATTCGGATCGTCCTTGATCGGTACAGAGATTAGTTCTTTTGCTACGGAGCCTCTTTGTTTATTTTGTTCGTCCTGGACGTCTAACTCATTCATGGATTGCTCTTCAGCTACCACTCTATGCAAAGTAGCCATGTAATATTTTCTTGCGATTGACTGGTTTCCCCTGAGCTCGCCAATTCCATGTGGAGTCGTAAATTTGACCTTCAGATGATAGATCGACACTATAGCCCGGAGGGTATTTAGGCCTGATCGACCTAAGATGACATTATAGGTAGAGGAGCTATTCACGACGAAATAAGTTATGTCAACAACCGCCTACCTCGGAGCTCGTCCAGCTTTTATCGTTAGTAAGATAGTCCCTTCCACTGAAATCATAGCACCAGAAAATCCGTCCAGAGGTATATTCCTCTTCGCCAGTAGTTTAGGGTTCAAGTTCATCCGAACAAAGGCATCATAAAATAGAACATCTACCATACTTTCATTATCAATAAGGATCTGATGTACATCATAATTAGTAATATTTAGAGAAACGACCACAGGATCGTCATATGGCTAACTTATTTCTTCCAGATTTTCATCGATGAAAGTAATTTCATTATCTGCCTTCCTCTTTCTCGGTCCTTCTCCTGGTTGGTCCCGATCTGAAGTATTTCCATCGAGGTTTCCTCCAGCAATTACTTTGATCCTCCCACGGTCGGTTGTTCTCCATGCGGTTCATCTTGCCGAGGTTGGTCACGATCCGAATTCACGAGATTCATCGTTCATCCACATAGTGTCGGAGTCGTCCCTGTCTGATTAATGCCTCTATTTCCTCTTTGAGCTACCAGCACTCCTCGGTATCATGCCCATGGTCACGATGATATCGGCAATACTTCCTCGAATTTCTTACTTGAACAGGGGTTATCATTTTTATGAGTCGAGGTATATCTTCTCGTCGCTCGATTTTCATCAGAATCTAAGCCCGGGGTGTGTTGGGAGGGGTGTGGTAATTGAATCTCCAAGGTGGAGTTCTAGATCGGTATTGTGGCTTTAAAGATGTTGGTCGGCTACTCCAAGATGGAGTGCGTGATTGATAAAACCGTGGCTTCTCCCAACGGTGCTGCATCTATTTATGATCCTTTTTCTTCTTCTACTTTTGGGATGGATCCGACCTACCATCTCGGCTACTTTCTTGCTGGTCCCAAGTTTCTTCGACTTGGGCATACTTCTCCGCTCATTCTAGCATCTCGGTGAATTCCTTCGGATAGTCCAAGTTGAGGAAGAACAAAAGGTTATTTTGGAGGAGGTCGGCCTTGAACGCCATCATGGCTACTGATAGGTCTAAATTTTGGACCTCTAAGGTGGCTGTACTGAAGCGATTGATATACTCTCAAAGGGGCTCATTCTTCCATTGCTTGATGCTTATGAGGAAGTCAGCGTTACGATATTGCCGATGACTGCTAACGAAGTGGGCAACAAACAGATAGCTTAATTGGTAGAAGAAATCTATGGAGCCGATCTTTAGGTTCGAGTACCAATGTTGAGCCACTTTTCTCAAAGTTGAAGGAAAAGCTCGACATGGTATCGATAGCCCCTTGTAGATGCATAAGAGTTCGGAAGCTATCCAAATGATCTATGAGATCGACCGCTCCATCGTAAAGCTCTATCTAAGGGATCTTGAACCGACGTGGCAAGGGTTCATCCATAATCTTTTGAGTGAATGGAGGATCAACATTGTACCCTAAATCCTCTCCTTATTGCCTTGGCTCCCGCAATGCATCCAGCTGCTGTTGCATCTCTTTGAGCTTTTTCTCTATATCGTCCTCACGAGTGGCTCGGTGCTGAAGAGTCTCATGGCCCAAGGTAGAGCTTCTTCTAAAAATTGGTGCAGATGAGCGTTCAGATCTTCGACGGAGAGGACCGGTAGGTCAACCATGATGACTGGCCTTCGCCCTTAGACTTCGAGGGCGTCGTTCCTCCAGTCTTCTCTGGATCATATCTGAATTTTCTTCGGCTGGATGGCACTCGTCGATCTGTTGTATTCTTCTTACGATGGCTGATAGTGCTTACACTTGATGAAGCAGCATGTCATACTGTTCTTGTGAGACCGTCGGTACCGTTGGTGGGTTTTTCTGGATTGGTGGTGGAGATGTGTTAACCTGCTAAGCATTGTACGTCCTTCGATCATTAGAACGTTGGGATGCGTTTAATATTCTCCTTTGGATTCTCATTATATCCGATGACGTGCTTTCTTTCCTCAAAATTGGACATCGAAATCAACCGAGGGCTCTTCCTCTAGCACCAACTATTGCTCCTGGATCTTCCGACTTGAAGTCGATCGACGAGGATGGAGGAGCTCGGCCACCGAGGAATATGAGATCGAGGATGAAGTTTTGTTGAAGCTTCGCTCATTTACCTGTAATAAAGTCTCCACTGGAGTGTTCTCTGGTGAAGACCCTCCGACGCTCATATTAGAAGATTGGAGAACAATAAGAAGAAAAAACGTCGAATTAAGTGGCATACCTAGAGGATCCCGGAGCTCCTTTATTTATAGGAGAGGAATTTGAGTCATATCCATTTCGGATTCTAACAACTTTTCGAGTTTGTCGTCCTGGATTGATTCGGAAGATTTCTTTCCTTCTTGGAAGATGGGATTGCGAAAGATCTCCTTTTATTCAAGTTTTTTTTATTCGTAGAGGATACTATTTCAGCAAGAACGGTTGTAGGTCAACCATTGACGAGTTATAAGCCTATTTATGTAGCTCGATAATCGATCTGAATCCGATGAGGATGAGGTATGAAGGCCTACATCATTTTACTAGAAAGCGATCTTCAGCAGATCGGATAGAATTGTAGGTCGGCTTAGGTCGACCTATAGCTAACCGTAGGTGAAGTATCTCATCGTTCCGCTCAGACGATCCATTGGGGTAGGTCGATGGCCGATCCTAAACAGACTGAAATTGCACCAGTCCCATTCCGCAACACTAGCAATAAAATTTTAGGCAAAATGGGTTTTTCATGATTCAATGGTGGGGATGAAAGTAGTATGAATATTATTTATCCGATCTATTTTCATATCCAAATTAATCCAGATATGGATAGAAATTTGAAGATTCGACTAATATTCATATCCGTATCCGTATTCATATGCATAAAAAAAAATGGATATGGATATGGATACACAACTATCCGATCCGTATCTAAATATTCGAATCTATATATAATTCTATATAATTTTATATAGTACTTATTAATTTTTTAAAAAAATATACAATGATATAAACATATGATTAATTTGATTTATTATTTATTTAATAATATTTTTGATTCTATAATTATAAAATTTAATTATTTAAATTATATTTATATTTATATTTATATTTTTAGTTTTCAAATTATATTCATATTTATTTAAAATAAATATAAATATAAATTTTTATATCTAAATAATATTTCTATTTATATTTATATTAATTAAATAAAATAAATATGAAAATAAATATGGTGGTATTCGACCCGATTCCAGTTTTAAAAAAAATCATGATATAACGTGACCGATCACATGCGGAAGGCCCCAAACGCCAGCAGCCGCTGTCACCGTCCACGCCTTCGCTTCACTCTCCCCTTGCTCTCCAAAACCACTTCTACAACCACTTGAGATCCCTTGAGTTTTCCGTGATCTTAGATTTTCGTTACATCACTTGTTGTCCATTTTCTCACAAAGTTCGTGATCTTTGTCTCAAATAATATGCTTCTTTAGTTGGTTCTCATGTGATCAAAGTTTGTGCGTCATTCGAGCTTGCTTTGGCATACTTTTCGGGTTGCCTCTCTGTTTAAATTACAGATTCCATGAAACAGGTAGAAGGGAAGCTATGATTGGACCTATCATGGATGTTGGTAGTGTGGGATTGAAGGCCAACGTACACTTGAGCCCAGTAAAGAACGGGGGTGTTGGGAGTGGGGAAAGTTTGATCTGGGGGGAACGCTTGTGCAGCAGGGTGGCAAAGACGAGTGTGAAGAGTAGGAGTTTGGGTGGTAGGGGTAAGTCCAGTGTTGCATTCTCTGTTCTCACTTCCGATGTCAACAAGAAGACGCTGGTAAGTGATCGCGCTCCAAGCATCCTTTTTTTCTCTTACAATCATGTAGACATTCTTTTTTTCTTTTTTGTTTTTTTTTTCCAGGTGAAAAAAGGTAGCTATTCTTCCCTGTTTCATTTCACAAGATGTAAGGTTAGAGGGGAAAAAAAAAGAAAAAAGTTCATAATGCAAATCTTTTTCTAAAAAAAGGGAGTACTTTAAAATATAATGATGTATAGACTCGTTTGCTTGGATTGGTAAGAAATATACTTCCAGTTTGTTAGGCTATTGATCTCCCCTTATCTGATGGAGGTTTTTGGAGTTTGGATGGTTTGCATTTCTGGTTTGTGTCTTTGTTCTGATATGTTCGATCTGCTTCGGCTTTTGATTGATGAAAGGTGTTGCTAATTCTTGGTCACAAGTTCAGGTCTTTCCGGCACCAATCTTCGGGAATCCGAAGGCAAACCCCAAGAATGTTGCTTCTATCATACTGGGAGGAGGTGCCGGAACGCAGCTATTCCCACTCACTAGTACAAGAGCCACACCAGCTGTAAGAACTATACATGCTTCCCTTCTCCAAGGACTATTTTATCAATACGTTTTTACGTTTGTAAATTGTTGGAGTGATATATGCTCCTACAGGAAAAGGTATAGTTTTATTCTTGACTGTTTTGGGGTTCCATCTTGTCATCTTTGTTAGTTTACTTGATTGCAAGTAAAGTTGGGATGGATTTGGATATATCTTTAAATTTGGATTTTCTATGATCCATCAGGTGGATCTTGATTTCAGAAAGCTTGTCCTTGATTAGCATAGAAATTTGAGATTAGCTTCGGAATAGATTCCAGCAGAAGCTTGGTGCCAAACACGATAATTTTCCAGACGGATTTTTTTTTTAAAAAAAAAAATTCAAGAGCGTAGCTTGATGAACATTTCCTCTGTGGTTTGATTTCCATGAAAGAATATTTTATCATGATCATTAACAGTACAATTTATTATGCAAGTCGATCTGGTTTAATTTTCCTGCATCAGCCAGCAAATTATCCTCAACTCTTCTTAAAGAATTGTTCTCTGGTTTATGAAGGCTGGTTGTCTGTAGTTCCCTGTGTACCAGCTTGGTATATGGTGGAATTCTGTATTCTTCATTCTCTAGACTCTTTATATGCTATCATTTTACATGCTTCTTTTTTGTAATTTATTTTTTCTATTAAAAATCTAAATGAACAATTCTTTCTAAACATTTAATGACAAAATTTGTTGTTTTTTGTGTACTTCCTTCTCCATATTATTTGATTCATTGATAAATAGGACTTAAAAGCATTTATAGTTCATATCTATTATGGACAAGCACTGATCAAATCAACAGCAAAGGCAATTGCAAGTTTGTTTCTGATAAGTGATAAAGGTAGTCACTATTAGATCTCCTAACATTTATTGAATTAACAGCATGATTTCTTTTCTCTTGTTTTTAAAGAATGACGTTGACTAAATGATTTTACATTATATAGGTGCCAATTGGAGGATGCTACAGGCTTATCGATGTTCCTATGAGCAATTGCATCAACAGTGGCATAAACAAGATATTTATCATGACCCAGTTCAATTCCGCATCTCTCAATCGCCATATCCATCGTACATATAACCTTGGGAATGGCATCAACTTTGGTCCTGGATTTATTGAGGTAAAACTTCTTAATTTTTAAGCTAATTCAAAGTTCCTTCCTCACTCTATTGAATAATACAATGCCAAATCAAGAAGATAATCAGATTAACCATTTTATATCTTTTGATGGTATTGGTGAAGCAGGCAAGTAGCTGATAATGAACTACATAGCTGGCCGAAACCACTGCATATTGTTAACTAAGTTTGCCTCAGAATAAGGATTCCAATTTTGTTGTGTTTATGATATATTTTTCTAATCGACATTGGAATTGTTTGAGTTAATGTTTTAGTGCAACTCTGCTTCCATTTCCAATGAAAAGTTGATTTCCTCCAATGAGCAGGTTTTGGCAGCTACACAAACACCTGGGGAAGCTGGAATGAACTGGTTTCAGGGCACAGCAGATGCTGTTAGACAATTTATTTGGGTCTTTGAGGTAGGAAATTACTGGACGAAGAAAGGAACTGCTAAAGCATATGATGAGATTTCATATTACATCTTCCTTATTTCCTTATGCATTAACAGGATAACAAGAACAAGAACATTGAACACATACTGATTTTGTCTGGAGATCACCTGTATCGGATGGACTACATGGACTTTGTGGAGGCATGCTGGAGCATATTTAATCAATTGTTTATACTGTTTTTATTGCCATGCTTACTAACAGAGGTTTATTCTACATGATATATGCAGAAGCATATCGATACAGGTGCTGATATTACAGTCTCATGTGTTCCTGTGGGTGAAAGGTATGTTGGATGCACATAATTACTTTGCTTCAGTTCTGTTGCTGTTATCGTAAGTTTATCTGTGTTCTTTGCTCAAAAACATATATCCAGGTTCAACTTTTAACTTTGTAATAAATACTAAGTTTGTAATTTTTTCTCAAAAGAAAATTGTAAAATTCTTGCCTGTGTTTTGGCTATGATATATACACTACTTGATATGACTATGAATTTCTGAAAAACCAACTTCCAGAAGTCATTCTATGTTCAGCTAAAAAAAATACATGCTAATATCACTCTAAACTACTCTATTTTCAGTCCTGCTCATGAGTGACTGGTTATATTTCATAATCTAGCCATAAGAATCTCCAAATTATTGAATATTAACCATATTTTTGTATAGATTCTTATTGAAAAAAAAAAAAACTCTTGTAATCATGTGGTAACTATGTGAAAGATAGCGGCTTCATGGAACCTTGTTATATCCAGCTTTTTTGTCAAAGAATTATTCTTTTGATTATTCTCCCTTTTTCTCTGGATGTGAAACTTTAAGTATTTTATGAAATTTCTTTTGGATTTGATGAAATATTGTACTTGGCAGGCACTATAGCTACTCGCAGCTTAGCATACTTTCATCAAACAATGGCAATATGTGAAAACAGCTTCTACTAAAATAAATAAGAACTTTAATTCTTGACTTTAGAATACTCTCAATGGCATGCTTCGATATGCAACTTTAATTTCCTTTTATTAAAATTTACCAATATTTTTTTTGATACTAATGAATACATTAAAATAAATAAGAACTTTTGAGTAATATGTAAATATGTAGATCGGAATCATTTAGGTATGGTCTAAAGATTTGAATGATCATTTTTCATCATTCTTTGATCCTATGTAGGATGACGAACTTGAATTGTTGGCATGCCTGATCTGAACGTTGTTTTTTATTGACCGTAGGGGTGTAAATACATCTGTATGTCATTTTTTCAGTTCCTTACGCAGTATAAAACTACTATGTCAGTTTATCAGTTCCTTACATAGTATAAAACTAATATAGATCAATTAGAGGAAACACATTGCCTGTGATTAGAAATAAATTGCTAATTAGTAGTTCCCCAAAAATCTTGAGCAGACTCAATCATGGCCTGTGGTGAGATGCCTATTTATCATTGATTATACTAATTTGTTTCTCAGCTTATCTCTCATCTTCTTATACTTAGTTTTCTGCTGCTTGAATCTCAAAATCTTTTCCTTCGCGGCATCTTTGTTTTTTGGGCAATCCCTTTGCAACATCTTCAGTTTCATCTTCACATATCAGAGTTTTATTTTCCTTTACACCTAAATTATTTGTTGGCCAATATGTATTTGGTATTTAGTTTCATAACCATGTGGCTGTTTGCTTAAATCCTTGGAAGCGGGGAAATTATTAATTCCAAGTTTCTTATTCAGAACTTGTACTATATTCATGTTCTGGTAGATAATGTACATTGAATCATCTTCTATATTTGCTCTAAATTTTCTAATCCATCTCTTGAGCTGAAATGATATGAAAAGGCTAGCCTCTGATAAAAGCTCATTTTCTGTATGCTTGATACGATTGGTTAGATGCAATTGTACTTGTCCACAATTATAGAAAGTGGTGGGTTGCTGCTTTCGTTCAATCTTCCCTTTTAGCAAATGCATTTTTTTTTTCTTTTGTTTTCACTGACTTGGTTAATATTATCTGAAAGTCGAGCATCTGACTATGGATTAATGAAGATCGACCAAAGCGGCCGCATTATCCAATTCTCGGAGAAACCCAAGGGTGCTGATTTAGAAGCTATGGTTAGAATATCCTCTCAATCCCCTCTTCTTTGAAATCTCTCTGAAGTATGGAATATACACTCTGCTGCTACCACTAAACCCATTTCTCATATAAAACTTTAATTAGAAAGTCTCTTTGGTGGGGTGCAGAAAGTTGATACCACTTTTCTCAGACTGTCTCGTCAAGATGCTAAGAGATACCCCTATATTGCATCAATGGGAGTTTATGTCTTTAGAAGAGATGTTCTTCTAAAGCTTCTAAGGTAGGTTTCACCTTTCTCGAGGAGACAGCTTATTTCAGGGTCTTCATTCTTGATAATGGTTATCTTTTTTAGGTGGAGGTATCCGAAATCCAATGACTTTGGTTCAGAGATCCTTCCATCAGCTGTAAAGGAGCATAATGTTCAGGTGCGAGAGAGTACTTTAAACTTGAATTCTGCTTATCTGTTTACTTTATCTCCTCTTGTGATATGGGATGAGTGATCTGTGGTTATAAGCTTGAGGTGGGGTTTTAAGCAATATCTGAATCTCATTGTTGGCTCATCCCTCTGCTTCTTTATCGTGCTATGGAAATTGGTGCATTATGAATAATCCTGAATTGGCAGGCATATTTATTCAATGATTACTGGGAGGATATTGGAACAATTAGTTCATTCTTCAATGCTAATTTGGCACTCACAGACCAGGTTGCTATTGCTTACAGAGATAGTAGGAAGTAACATAGAATTCATATAATTTGCTTCGCATCCTTATCATTAGAATTTCTTTATTCCTGAAAATATGAAACAGAAGCTGAGTCTCCTGTCAATGTTTTGGTCTTTGTGCAGCTTCCAAAATTTCAGTTTTATGATCCAATGACACCCTTCTTCACATCACCTCGATTCTTGCCCCCAACCAAAATAGAAAAATGCAGGGTATGTGGAAATGCATTATAAGGTTCTCCTCTCTATTATAATCTTTTAGCATCTCACAGGAAAATTGAAACATGCAGATCTTGGATGCAATTATTTCACATGGATGCTTCTTGCGTGAATGTAGCGTTCAACATTCTATAGTAGGAGTGCGCTCACGTTTGGATTATGGTGTAAAATTGAAGGTATGGAACTAAGATTAAACTTTATTATCTAAACTTTAGCTCCTTCTATTTGAACAACATTTGTCGTGAGTCATTTCCTGTGGATGGTTGTGCGTGCACATATGTACATACTTGTCCCTTTTTATTTTGGACCAGATTGTCCTTTATTGCAATATTGTTCTGGTAAATGTTAAGTCATTTGGAAAGTAAGCCATTTAAAAGAACCTCCATTTATTTAAAAGATTGGTTGTGTTGGAAAAGATTTAAGAGGGTTAAAAGTTACATATGTACAAGTGGAAGCAGCGGATTCCATATATTCAGGGATAACTACTGAGGGGAGGTTCTTCCAAACAAAGACATTAATTCTAATCGTTACATGAGTATGCGATCCCTCTTAGGATTAGAATAGAAGGAGCTCCTCCCTCTTAATATGTGTAACCATACTTTAATGCTCTTCCGCGTGGGACAAAATGCTTTCTTCCTATTCTCTCTCTCTCTCTTTGTCTAAGGAGGAGCAGGAGTCCCAACTGACTTCATCATGCTATACCGCCTTCTGAAGTGGGCTTCTATTTCCTTTTCCTCATTTTACATGTCCATCCTATCCGATTGGTATCTATGGCTCCATTTCAATTTTCCTCATATTCTAGCAAACGTTAGTTTCCTTTTTTCTAGCCGACCTTTCTATTCTCATCTTGTTTGCTTTGCACCTTCATTTAATTGAATGCAGTATCCAACTTTATAATGCTTCGAAAATTACTTATCCCTTTACCTTTTCTCCTGCAAAGTCTCACCTCATAGACCACTCCAGGAATACATTTCTTTTCCATCCTGCTCCAATTATCTGTGTCCCTGTGCTTCTCCAGATACAGGAATAATTATTCAACACACTAGTATTTCTTGGCCTTGGACTTGGTTTGGGGTCTCCGACAGTCTATTTTCCCATAATCCTATAGATAGGGATTATCATTGTATTAGATAAATTTTATCCCTTATGTTTTTCTCATTGATTTAGTTTAAACACGTATCATCCATGGATAGCATACTGCAAGAGGCATCCTATTATTTGGCAGTCACACACAACTTGTGACATGGCAATTTTTCTCTTGAAACTTAGAATGTCCTATGGATGTTCCAGGTTCAAGTGAAAAACTGAAGCCACCATGTTTTATCGTCTGTGTGCTGGGTATCTGGTCGAGATATACTAATTGTGAATTAAATAATGTATGACAATCAAAATTACAGTGTCCTAGTTCTTTAAATCATGTAATAGATCTCTCGTGAATACTAATTATACATCCCAGCAACAATATGGGTGCTAATGTTAGGTTAATATTTGAGACTGAAAAAGATTGAAGGCTAGGTCAACTAAACATTTCAAAACCATTGGGAGTCTTTCGGACCTTCCAAAGAAACTTGACTAATGCTGAGTGTTTTACTTTTTCTTCTGATCATCTCAGGATACTATGATGATGGGTGCTGACTACTATGAAACTGAAGCTGAAATTGGTTCTCTACTGGCCGAGGGTAAGGTGCCAATTGGTGTAGGACAAAATACCAAAATCAGGTGAGACTTAGAAAGAGTGTCGTTTATGAATATATGAAAGCGTAAAGTTTGTAAGACAAGCTCTAAGGTTTCCCTCTGTTCTTCCAGTAATTGCATCATCGACATGAATGCTAGGATTGGGAAAAATGTCGTCATTGTAAACAAAGATGTATGTGCTACTTTTCATATTTACTTGTCATAAATATCAATATTAACTTTGCAGACTTTGCCCTCCATAACAGGGTGTTCAGGAAGCTGATAGGCGACATGAAGGATTCTACATACGATCCGGGATCTCAATAATTCTCAAGAGCGCAACTATCAAAGATGGGGCAATCATATAAAATGCCATCTTTCCGGATGCTTTACATTGACAGTGCATTTTGAGTCTATGGAAGTAGAGGTTTCAAGGTTGGAGAAACAAGGAAGAAGGATAGATGATCTAGCTAATGATCTTATACTCTGATGATCATGTAAGCTAGTGTTCAGTTTCTTTATGGTTTATATCTTGCTAGCAATAAGCTTCAAAGGGCTTCCTACGACAGCTAGAAAACAAGCTACAGTGTGACAGCCGCATCCTTGTTAGTATCATAAATTTTGTTCATATTTCAGAGAGCTGTTAGCATCAATAAATTTAGAGGCATCTCGCTTCTTTTTTTATGTAAATAAATATAGCTGCAGTGAACCTTAAAGCGTTTTGCAGTATGAGCTATTTCATAATGGAAATCTTAGTGTTTTTTTTTTCTTAAAAAATTACTTTTACGGGGGTATTGCACATGGATGGAGCAGCGGTTATCTTTCATTCTTGCTATAAACTTACGGTGAGAACTACAGAAACTGTTATTATTGAATTGATGTGGTTATAGGAAAAGCTTCTGCATCACTACATTGCATCATAATATGGACTTGTTTGAGAGAAAAAAAATGATGATTCAACTTGACATTGATTAAGAAAGGAGAAAATTTCGATGAAGTTGTATCAATTAGTTATCACTGGCCTTGAATTGGAGATGGAGACTAAACATACGGTATTAATGTTTGTTTTCATGCAGTATACTTAGCAGGAAAAACTCTTTCATTCTTTCAACTATGTATGGAAAAATTTATTCTATCATTATCACCTGCAGTTGTCTGGTTGCACATCAATCAACAGTTTAAATGAGAAGTACTTAGTTGATCACTTATAAAAGACAACAATATACTACATTCCAGTGCCTGCAAATATTGTTTGCCTTCGGGCCTGCAAGTTTTCTTTGCCTTCGATTCAGCAAAGCCATTCCTTGGATGAAGGAAAATCATCTCAAAGAAATAATAAACTTAAGCTTTCATTCGTCTAGGCATCATGTCAAAGCATCTGCACTCTGTGAAACTATTAGCTAGCTTAATTTCCTATATTCTTTCCCTTGTTTTCGTTCTGCCACTGCTTTCTGATGGCCTTAGCCTCCTCTACTTTCTTAATGTTTCGCATTCTAGCGTACAGCTTCCCCAAATAGCGAAGCCTGTGGCAGTAGGCATTGATCATGTTGCTTGTCGAAGGTGTTTCATTTAGAATAACTTCATATCCATCCCTATACGAGTCCATCCCTTCAGTCAGGAGCTGCCAGAAAAGGCCACCTGCAGTCGCACCCCCGGTTCTTGCCGACCAATAGATTTTAGAATACACTGTGTTGAACAATGCATCTCTTTGGGAGCTGCTGTAGCCAGGATCTTTCCAGGATTTTCCAAACTCGGTTAGGAGCAACGGTTTCCGGAGGACATTGCGTGCATCTTGGATGTGGGAGTCAAGCCATTTGTTCAGGAAAGCAAGTTGTGCTTGATCATTTGTATCAGACAACCTGCATCCAATCAAGGAAGGGAAATATGGATCAATAATTTTGGGAAAGCAAGTTGTGTTTGATCATTTGAATTGGACAACCTGCGCCCGGTAAAGCAAGTGAAAATATGGATCAATACTTAATAAGGTTGAGAAGTTGTGTAATAATGCAATGCTTTCTTAACCGACTCGATGATTAGAAATGAGAGAACTAGTAATTATTTGGATGCAGTTCTATTGTTCATTTGTATTCCCCATTTGTTCTGCTATGTATGATTACCATTGATCGGGATAGGAATGAATGGTGGCAAAATCAATTCCGGGAATCTGATTGTTGGATATGAAATCTGTTCCCACTTGAAAGCCTGGATTGAATTGCTTCTCTGCTGATGATGCTCCATAGAATCCCTCGAGACCAGCTTCCAGCAAGTGATTACCGTCTATGGATTTCAGAAAGGCAGCCATCTCTGTGATCCATGCCTATAAAATAAAAACCAATGGAGATGGTTTAATAAGAACTGACATCAAGGAAAGGTAGCACATATCATCCCCTACATCTTGCTGCCCTTAGAAATGCCATAATTTGTTGTCAGCAGATGATAGCAAAAATGCCAGACTGATGTTTCAGGTCTGCATTTTAAAAGCACTCGTATCAAGAACCTGCTAGTTTAGGATGATCCTTTTGAAATCTCCTAGTAAAAACTGTAGATAATTTGCTTACTCTTGGGAGGATGTTTAAATTTATGGCTGGAATCTAGTGAAGCTTGTCTAATCAAAAGAAGCATTCTTTCGTGAGCATATACATAAAAAATAAAGGGTAGTGCTTTATATTAAGAGGATCAAAATGCATTGATTTAGAGGTCCACAATGGTCCATGTGCGAAGGATATATTCCTGAACCTAAAAATTTCATGATGTTATTCTAAAGAATGCCTGGAATGTTGGATCAGGAAATGATATGTAGAATGCTTTCGAGAGGTTGATGAGTGGGCAATAACATTCTAATTTCATCAGGAAACAAGGCAAGAACTATCTCCTTTTTTAAAAACGAAATGGTCAATGAGAATCCTGAAAATAATGATTAGTAAAAGAAAATGACAAAATGAGTGAGGTATAAAAGCTTCCAAAATTATCGTCAACTTGGATTACCTGAATCGTACTTCCTGATGGATCTGATTGGCATCTTGGCTCATTCATAAGCTCCCATGCAAAGATTGTTGGATCATTCTTGTAAGCAACTCCAGTAATGGTGTTAACTCTTGTGAGCACAGTCTTCCCAATAAGAAAATTAAAAAAAAAAAAAAAAAAAAGGTCAGAAAAGTGGTGATCAACCATTGAAGTCAAAAACAGATCGCTTTAAAAAAAAAAAAAAAGCAAAGGAAATCATAATCAGTTGCCTAAAGGTTCATTAAGAAAAATATTGTGGGTTGAAGTCCAGAAGCTATACTTGTTAGGAGGCGCCCTTCAAGATAATTATTATAAAAAAAAAAAAAAGATTTTGTCTGATAAGAAACTTATTACAGAGATAATAACTGAAAACCAGAGAATGGAGCTGCTAAAACAAAATATTCATTTTGATACAAACAACCCCAAATGGCATTGAGCCAAATCAAGAACTATATTAGATAATTCATTAGGATATGCAAACAAAAATGGGAACCAAATATAAGTAACAAAAAACATCAAAGAGAAGAAGAGTTCGAAACATCATTTTCTGAAGGTTTTCTGCCATTGGACACTGAAGTCCAACCTCTCCGAACATCTGTTGAAGATCTCCACATTCAGACAAAAAGGAAAGCTCCAACTTTCCTAGGAGAAGACTATAAGTACATCCGTTAAACAGATCCATTACTAACCTCAAGACGAGATGGAGAAATATTACTGCAAATTTTGAGTTTGACATGGTATTGATTTTCTAAGATTTTTATATGATTATCTAACAATATTTGCTCGCTAAATCGTCATTCAAAAACTACGTCTGAGCAAATCTCCTCCCCCAATAAGGGAAAAACAAGTCAGCAAATTAAAAAAAAAATGTTTATGAACCGCTCGAAAATAAACAGATCAGCATCAAAGAGCATATATGTATATATATTCTGTCATTTTGTTCAGGGACTCATGTCTCATTCAACAATTCTTTTTGTCACCAGAAAAATGCAAACGTTGCGACGTAAGTTAAGAAAGAAAAAGGAGAGGAAAAAGAAAGAGGAATCATATGTTACACTTCCTTCTTCCTACCTGGATATGATTTTTGTAAAATCCTTTAACCACAAGGTTGGTGAAGAACTCATCATCTGATCCAATGTTCTGTCCTTGATCCCTGGCCCATTGCACATACTGCTTCTTCCCTCCAAAGCTATCGTAGTTGTTCACCAAGCTCAATATAAGCCTGATGTTGTACTTTCCGGCCTCGGATACCACGAAATCCAACCCCTGGACATAACAAATAAATAAAAAATATTACATACATGCATATATATATATAAGTTCATAAAAACTCTAGAAAAATTCAGGAGATTATGAAAAATTGGGGGAAAAAATGAAAAAAAGGAATGTCTTTGCGAGACCTTGAACATCTGTTCATTGTAAGAACCAGGGGAGTACTGCAAAGCTGTGCTCCCCCCATCATTGAAGGCCCAAGTCCTGGCCACGGAGAGCCCACGGCTTGAGGCTTCCATGAAGGCATTGGAGATCTTGTACCTCTGAGAAGGATCGGAGGCCACGCAGGTGAGCCAGTAGGCATTGAAGCCATTGGCAAAGAATGGGCTCCCATTCAGAACAAAATGCAGCCCACTTGTCCTGATGAAACCCCCCTGAGCCTCTACATTATGCTGTGGAGTCAACAAGAAGACCAAGAACACTGCTAAAAGGCTTAGTTTCTTCATCTTCTTCCTCTCTTTGGGTGGGTTTTCGAGAAGGAAGGCAGGAAGAGGAAACCTCAGAGGAATTAATGGTGTTTCTTTTTTCTGTCTCAGTGCACAGAGAACCTATGGCTGAGCACAGAGAGTGTGCAGGCTCTTGTTACAGGCCTGTGAAGTGAAGCATGTGACCTACCAGTGCACCTGCTTATAAAATGCGAAACAAGAGCAATTATGTAATAATGACAATGGTATGACAAGGAACTCTCCTGGCCCTCTCCATTTGGAAGAAATGTTGCCTTTTCTTTTAGTTAATAGAAAATGTGGACGGTTGAGAAGGGATTACCTGGGGTGTTTGTTATTAGTGGCACAAATCAAAATATGGTTTAATTGTTAGAATTGGTTATATCAAGTAAGATTTACTGGGTCGGCTAAGCAGCTTGAGTCAAATCAAATTATCAAACAAATTCCTGCAATCAAGGGACCACTATTTGGGGGACTAATGCCTGTGAACATGTTACATGATCGAGTCAATTTTGATTATTATGATTTTTGCCGAATGCGCGTGATTGATGGATAAAGCCAATCCCTTTGATCAATCACAAAGCCTTCTCTGATTTTTTATATGGAAAATAGGTCAAATAAGCTAATGTAGAAGCTTCCACCGGATGTTGACGGTTTTCAATCTTTTGGTAATGATGTCATCAAAATCTAAACGATGCTTCTAAGTTACATATTTCGTGGGCCAAGTTAATGATGCCTTCAATGCTAAATAAATATGATCTTCTCTTTTGTTACAATATTCTGCCGGTTTTGGATAAGACCATTTTGTTCCTGGATTTTTATGATTTTTTTTTTTTTTTTTTTTTTGCTATAAATCCTCAAAATTCCAAACGATGGTGTGTGAATTTCTTTTTGGGCAGTATCGTCTTTAAAGAGCATCCGTCGTCGAGGAGATATAGAATCTGTTAGTTGTTTTAGGTTTGATTAATCAACAAAGCAAACTAGAGTTTATAAATGTGGGACAAAGAGTAAATAAATATATGGTTTGAGGACGGATGATTCACTCCCTCTCATTGCTGATGGGAGGAACACCTTAATGCGAAGGAACCACTTTTTTTTTTTTTAAAAAAAATTAAAGTAAAAGAAGTCTGAGCCCCCGCTTGCTTGATTTCCCGGTGAATTCAGATGCTCATTGTTGACGCAGAAACTTGTCGTCGCCGGAGTTGAGGCCGAAGAGGCTGCCGCCGGGGACCTGCAAAACAAAGTCTCGTTCGGAACCGGTGGGGGGTGGCTCCGGCAAGACCCTCCGACGCTCAAGTTAGTTCCTATCAACAGGAATGGAGTGCTCGACAGAATATGGAGGAGAAGAAAAGGATTTTCAGAACCTGTCGTAAAGATATCTGGAGGGTCCTTTTTATAGAGGGAGCTTATTGTAACCGTCCTGCCGGTCGTTATTGTCGATCGTTATTGCTGATAAATGCCGATCGTTATTGCTGATAAATGCCGATTGTTATTACTGTTGTGTAACCGTAGCGAGATTGCCTGCAGGAATCCATCATAAGGAGTTCGGTCATTGAGAAGCTCGTCCATTGAAGAAGTCTATAGGGAGTCCGGCTTCCGTAGAAACTCGGCCCGAGAGGAGGTTTTGGGGAAGTTCGGCTCCCGCAAGGGTCTGGCTGAAGCCCGGTCGCTGGGAGTCCGAAGGAGTTCGGCTCGGAGCCTGGGCGCTGGGGAGTTCGGCCGCTGGACAGGAGTTTGGGGAGCTCGGCCGCTAAGAGGGTTGAAACAAGCTCGACCGCCGGGGTCTCGGCCGAAGCCCGGTCGCTCGGAGTCCAAAGGGGCTCGGGCAATAAATAGTTCGGCCGCTTGAGGAGTTCGGCCGCTAGGGGTCTGAAGCTCGGCCGCTTGATAGTTCGGTTGGTTGAAAGACTTCGGCTGAGGCTCAGCCGTTGAGAAGCTCGGTCGGAGTAGTAGTTCAGCTAGGCGCGTCCACTGAAGTTCTTCCGCATTGACCACATCAGGCTGGGATCGAACTTGACTTTGGCAGGAGCAGGATTTATCCCCAATACTAGCCCCCCACTTCCGAGTTCGAAATTTGAAGGAAGGGAGTGCGGATAAGGTGACTGCCAAAGTTTTTCATCCGGGTTTCGTATTGGTCCATGTCGAAGTTCGGGGGAGATTTCATTTCTGGCTAAAGTTGATGCTGAAGTTGAAGCTCTCCAGCCGAGGTTGATTCGGTCAAAAATCCTATCTCTCGCCGAGGTCGAAGTCGACGCTCTTCAGCCGTGGTCAGCCTAGTCGCTCGGGGGGATCTTATTTGGTCGAAGTTGATAAGATTGCTCGGAGGATATCTCATCTCCTTTGGCTGAGGTTGATGTAAGTGCTCGCATTAGGACGAGGTCTTCCTCCTGTTCCTAACGAGCTGTGGGGGCATATGCGGACCGTCGTCCGAGCTTCTCCCCCATCTCGTCTAAGGTGAACGAGGTCTTCGACTTTGCTCGCATTAGGATGAGGTCTTCTTCCTGTTTCTAACGGGCTGTGGGGGCACATGTGGACCGTCGTCCGACCTTCTCCCCCCATCTCGTCTAAGGTGAACGAGGTCTTCGACTTTGCTCGCATTAGGACGAGGTCTTCCTCCTATTCTAATGGGCTGTGGGGGCACATACGGACCGTCGTCCGAGCTTCTCCCCCCATCTCGTCTAAGGTGAACGAGGTCTTCGACTTTGCTCGCATTAGGACGAGGTCTTCCTCCTGTTCCTAATGGGCTGTGGGGGCACATACGGACCGTCGTCCTGAGCTTCTCCCCCCATCTCGTCTAAGGTGAACGAGGTCTTCGACTTTGCTCGCGTTAGGATGAGGTCTTCCTCCTGTTTCCTAACGGGCTGTGGGGGCACATGCGGACCGTCGTCCGAGCTTCTCCCCCCATCTCGTCTAAGGTGAACGAGGTCTTCGACTTTGCTCGCGTTAGGACGAGGTCTTCCTCCTGTTCCTAACGGGCTGTGGGGGCACATGCGGACCGTCGTCCGAGCTTCTCCCCCATCTCGTCTAAGGTGAACGAGGTCTTCGACTTTGCTCGCGTTAGGACGAGGTCTTCCTCCTGTTCCTAACGGGCTATGGGGGCACATGCGGACCATCGTCCGAGCTTCTCCCCCCGTCTCATCTAAGGTGAATGAGGTCTTCGACTTTGCTCGTGTTAGGACGAGGATCTTCCTCCTATTCCTAACGGGCTGTGGGGGCACATGCGGACCGTCGTCCGAGCTTCTCCCCCCATCTCGTCTAAGGTGAACGAGGTCTTCGACTTTGCTCGCGTTAGGACGAGGTCTTCCTCCTGTTCCTAATGGGCTGTTTTTACTCATTTTTCTCTTGCCATCCCACGATTCTTATGCCAAAAATCAAAAACACAGAACAAAGAAATTTATTGATGATACATCCTCAGATTTTCTGAGTTCTATGGCCGAGGAAGCATTATCCCTCCGAGTTCCTTCAAGCGATAGGTTCCGGGTCGGATGACTTCCGTTACCTTGTACGGACCTTTCCAATTTGGAGCGAGCTTTCCTTGACTCTGAGGCTGAGTGACAGCGGCTCGTCGGAGCACTAAGTCCCCTACTCTGAACGTCTTACTTTTAACCCTGGAGTTGTAGTACCGAGCCACCTTCTGTTTATAGGCTGACATCCGGATGCGAGCTTCCTCCCTCTTTTCTTCCAGAAGGTCGAGGTTGACTCTGAGGTCTTGGGGGTTGTGCTGTTCATTGAAGCCCACAACTCATGCGGAAGGGAGCTTAAGTTCGACCGGGATGACTGCCTCAGTACCGAAGGCCAAAGCGAAGGGTATTTCTCCAGTTGGCACCCTCTGAGTAGTTCGATACGCCCAGAGGACATGGTAGAGTTCGTCTACCCAGGCCCCTTTTGCCTTATCTAGCCTCGTTTTGATTCCCTGTAGCAAGGTCCGGTTGGTTATCTCAGCTTCCCATTTGGTCTGCGGATGAGCCACAGAAGTGAAGCGCTGGGAAGATGTTTAATCCTTCACAAAACTCTGCGAACCTAGCCCTGGCGAATTGTCGCCCATTGTCAGTTATAAGGGTTTGGGGCAGGCCGAACCGACAAACTAGTGACTTCCAAATAAAGTCCTGTACTTTGGCCTCGGTAATTTTCGCGAGTGGTTCAGCTTCGACCCACTTGGTAAAATAGTCAATCGCGACCAAGAGGAACTTCCGCTGTCCCGACGCTGTCGGGAAGGGGCCGAGTATGTCCATTCCCCATTGCGCAAACGGCCAGGGTGAATTAAGCGGAGTGAGTTCGGATGCCGGCCGTCTCTGCACACTAGCACTTTTCTGACAGCGGTCGCACCTCTTTACGTATTCCACAGAATCGCGAAACAAGGTCGGCCAATAATACCCTTGCCGAAGTAGCTTTAGCGACAAAGATCTTGCTCCTAAATGGCTTCCGCAAAGTCCTTCGTATACATCCCATAGTGCAATATTAGCTTCTGAAGGTCTAAGGCATCTCAACAATGGAAGGGAGTATAACCTTTTGTACAACTGGCCTTCGTATAAGACGTAACGGGAGGCTTGATTTTTGAGTTTTCAAGCTTCTTTTCGGTCATGAGGAAGAACCCCCTCTTTAAGGTAGGTGACCAGTGGGTCAATCCAGCTGGGCTCGAATTCCATCTGTAGGACATCCTGAGATTCTTCCGTGGTTGGGTACTTCAGAGTTTCCTGAAACACTTCTTTGGGTAGTTCGGCTGGAGCCGAAGTGGCCAGTTTGGAGAGGAAATTGGCTCTCGCATTTTCTATCCTTGGGATATGTTGAATGACGAAACTATCGAAGGCCGGGGTTAAACTCTTCACTTTCCCGAGGTATCTCGCCATGCTCTCTTCTCTTGCTTCAAAGTTGCCGCCAACTTGACTGACCACTAATCGGGAATCACTGTAGACTCGAAGCCGATCTACTTTTAGCTTCTTTGCTATTCTTAATCCCGCAATCAGTGCTTCGTATTCGGCTTCGTTGTTGGTAGCGGGAAACTCGAAGTGCAGCGCGAACTCGGCGACAACTCCCTCGGGGCTGACCAAGACTAGCCCCGCACCAGCTCCAATGGAGTTGGAAGAACCATCCACGTGTAGAATCCAAAAGCCTTCAGAGAGGTCGGCCCTTTCCTTAGGGAAGTTCGGCTGTGATGGTTCGACTTCGTCAAGGCTCAATCTCGCCTTTGTATTTGTCTTGCTTGATTCAAGTTCGGCTTCGTCTGGAATAGTGCATTCTAATACAAAATCCGCCAGTATCTGGGCTTTGATTGATGGCCTGGGCTGATAGTTGATGTCAAACTTCGTGAGCTCCATTGCCCATTTTGCGATTCTTCTGGAAGCGTCTGCTCGGTGGAGAACTGCTTTTATTGGTTGGTCCGTGAGGACCGTTATGGTGTGCTCCTGAAAGTAAGGTCGGAGCCTCCTGGCGGTAATTACGAGACAGTAAGATAATTTTTCTATCCGAGAGTATCTGATCTTCGCATCCCTTAGGACTCAGCTCACGTAATAGATCGGGCGTTGTGTTTTTGCTTCTTCCCTAACGAGAACCGCCGCCAGGGCCACCGAGGAGACAGCTAAATACAAGAACAACTCTTCCCCAGGTTCAGGTTTTGCCAGCAGCGGGGGCGTGCCGAGGTAATTTTTGAGTTCCTCAAATGCTTGTTGACACTCTGCCGTCCAGCTGAAGTCCTTTGGTCGCCTGAGAACCTCGAAGAAGGGCAAGCAACGTTCAGCCGACCTCGAGACGAAGCGATTTAGGGATGCCACCCTTCCGGCCAAGCACTGAACTTCTTTAATCGTCTTTGGAGTGGTCATTTCTTGAATAGCTCAGATTTTCAGGGGGTTTGCCTCGATTCCACGTCTCAACACCATGAACCCAAGAAATTTTTCAAAAGTTACGCCAAAGGTGCATTTGGTAGGGTTCAGTCTCATCTTATGCTTCCTCAATGCATTGAAGGTCTCTTCAAGGTCGGCCAGATGGTCAGCTGAAGCTCGGCTTTTGACGAGCATATCATCTACATACACCTCCATGTTGCGGCTGATCTGCTCCTTAAAAATTTTGTTGACTAAACGCTGGTATGTTGCTCCCGCATTCTTGAGTCCAAAAGGCATGACCTTATAGCAATAAAGACCTCGGCTAGTGATGAAGGCTGTTTTTTCTTCGTCTTCAGGCGCCATACGTATCTGGTTATAACTAGAAAAGGCGTCCATAAAGCTGAGAAACTCATGACCCGAGGTTGCATCTACCAACTGATCGATCCTGGGCAAGGGGTAACTATCCTTTGGACAAGCCTTATTTAGCTTTTTGAAGTCGACACACATCCTCCACTTGTTGTTTGTTTTCTTGACAAGAACCACGTTCGAAACCCAAGTCGGGTAATGAACTTCTCGGATTAGTCCGGCTTTAAGAAGTTTATCTACTTCTTCAGCGATCGCTTTCTGCCTCTCCGGGGCATGTTGGCATAATTTTTCTCTTACCGGCCAGTCTTTCGAGTCAACGGCCAGCCGATGTTCCATGACCTCGACGTCGATTTCTGGCATATCTGCTGGGGTCCAAGCGAAGACGTCTGCATTCCTTCTGAGAAAAGCGACGAGTTGCTCCCGAACCTCGGTCGCCAGGTTGGAGCCAATCTGCACCACATGGTCCGATTTTCTGTCATTTAATGACACAGAGACGAGGTCCTCTGCAGGCTCAGCTCGTTCTTCAGCGAGGTCAACACGAACATCCAGTCCGTCAACCAGACAGGGGTCGGGCTGATCTCCCTTATACAAGGCGATCGAGTAACAATACTTCGCTAGGGTCTGGTCTCCTCTGACTTCTCCAACCCCATAGTTCGTAGGGAACTTCATCTTTAAGTAATAAGTCGACACAACCGCCCGAAGGGCATTTAAACCAGGTCGACCGAGGATAGCATTATAGGCGGACGGCGTCTTTACGACTAGGAAGTCGACCTGAGCTTTGGCCTGCTTTGGGTACTGCCCTGCTGTTACGGTCAAAGTTATGATACCTTCGACTGGTACGGTGTTGCCAGCAAATCCAACTAGCGGAGAATTCACCGAGCTCAATCGATCATCAGGTAGGAATATTTTCAAGAAGGCACCGTAGAATAATACATCAGCCGAGCTTCCATTATCTACGAGGACGCGGCGTACATCGTAGTCAGCAATATTCAACGAAACTACAACCGCATCATTATGCGGAAGTTGGATTCCCTGGCCATCCTCCTCGGTGAAGACTATAGGCTCCGAAATCTTCCATTTCTTCATCGATCCTTCAAGCCTGCTGGTTTCCTTTTGCTGAGATCCCCCTAAGATAGTGTTGATGACGCCAACGGGTGGCCGATCTTCTTGTTGGTTTTCCCCGCTTGGCGTTAGCGTTCTCGGCCGATCTTCCACCCCCTCGGGCCGCCTTCGAAGAAATCGGCTTAGTCTGCCTCGCCTGACGAGCTCTTCGATCTCGTCCTGGAGTTGAATGCACTCCTCCGTGTCATGATCGTGATCGCGATGGTAGAGGCAGAACTTGTTGGGATTACGCTTGTAAGGGTGAGAGCGCATTCTCTCTGGTCTTGGAAGCCATTCTCGGATCTCCATCAGAACTTGAGTCTTCGGGATGTTTAAGGGGGTGTAGTTGTGAAATCGTCGTAGACGGGGAGAACTTCGACGCTGAAGAGAACTTCGGCATTGAGGAGAACTTCAGCGCGAAGGAGAACTTCGGCGCGTCCTTCCGTCAGAGCTTCCCCGCTTCTGAGCTTGAGAGGGAATCCGAACTTGCTCGCGACCAGGGGGAGTCCTGGAGCGTGGCCGAGCTTCAATTCGCTTCCTTTCTTCGGAAGGGTCTATCCAGCCTGCCGATCAGCCGTTTACCACCGATTTCACCGTCCTTAGCTTCGAAGGCCTCCTCTGCCCGGGCATAACTTTCGGCCCGAGCCAACATATCGGCAAAGTCCCTGGGATACTTTTTTTTCCAGGGAGAACAATAGGTCATTTTTCTGAAGGCCGCTCTTGAGCGCGGCCATGGCGACCGATTGATCCAGGTCTCGGACTTCTAACGCAGCGGTATTAAACCGAAAAATGAAAGCCCGGATGGATTCCCCTTCTCTCTGCCTGATGGCCATTAGGGAGTCTGAGCTTCGGCGTGGACGCCGACTACTGACGAAGTGGGCCGCGAACTGTTGACTCATTTGGTCGAATGACAGGATGGTACTCGGACTTGAGTGCCGAATACCAGTTTCTGACGGCTCCTTTAAGAGTAGAGGGAAAAGCCCAGGCACAGGATGGCGTCTGGCGCGCCATGAAGCAACATCGTCGTCCGGAAGGCTTCCAGGTGGTCGACCGGGTCAGTGGTCCCATCATAGCTCTCAAACTGTGGGAGTTTGAAGTTCGGCGGGACTGGTTCTTGCATAATTTTCTGTGAGAATGGAGGGTCGGTTCGGATCTCATTACCATATGAGGGAGGAGCGTGGCGGAGTTCTTCGATCCGACGACTCATTTCTAAGAGCCTTCTATCCAGGAGATCTTCATGGTCTCTCATTTCTAAAGTCTTCTTGCTGATCGGATGAAAAGCTTCTCCCTGGGACTAGCTGCGGTCCGAACAAGGGCTCTCCTTCCGTTGCTTTCCTTTTTCGGGAATTGGAGGTCGGGTAGCCCATGTCGATTGCCTCTGGACTGGACAACGCGGCTCCGGAAGATCCGGGACCGGTTGGACTGGTACGACGGCTTGCTGGTGCATGGCTTGCACCGCTTGAACGGCCTCGATGAGGCCACGAACCTGCTGGACGAGCAGGTTGAACTGTTCAGCATCTACCGCGGCCTGGATTGCCGGGACTGGAGCGGTAGCGGGCGGACCCGGACGGGATCGGGCCGCGGAGGCCGCCGATCGTCGGGCTGCAGAATGAGCCTGAGTCACTGGGGCTGGAGCTGGAGCGGATGGACTCGAACGAGATCGGGCCGCGGAGGCCGTCGATCTCCAAGTGGAGGCTCTCCTGGGGGGCATCTTTTCTCTTTAGAAGGGAATTAGAATTGAAAAGAAGAAAGGTCTCTCGAGCACTCCTTTAAGAACAAAGAAACACCGACTTTCTTTAAGAAGGGAATCTTCGTCGGTAGGCCCTTCCTCTAGCGCCAATCTGTTGACGCAGAAACTTATCATCACCAGAGTTGAGGCCGAAGAGGCTGCCACCGGGGACCTGCAAAATAAAATCTCGCTCGAAACCGGTGGGGGGTGGCTCCGGCAAGACCCTTCGACGCTCAAGTTAGTTTCTGTCAACAGGAATGGAGTGCTCGACAGAATATGGAGGAGAAGAAAAGGATTTTCAGAACCTATCGTAAAGGTATCTGGAGGGTCCTTTTTATAGAGGGAGCTTATTGTAACCATCCTATCGGTCGTTATTGTCGATCGTTATTGCTGTTAAATGTCGATCGTTATTACTGTTGTGTAACCGTAGCGAGATTGCCTGCAGAAATCCATCATAAGGAGTTCGGTCATTGAGAAGCTCGTCCATTGAAGAAGTCTATAGGGAGTCCGGCTTCCGTAGAAACTCGGCCCGAGAGGAGGTTTTGGGGAAGTTCGGCTCCCGCAAGGGTCTGGCTGAAGCCCGGTCGCTGGGAGTCCGAAGGAGTTCGGCCCGGAGCCTGGGCGCTGGAGAGTTCGGCCGCTGGACAGGAGTTCGGGGAGCTCGGCCGCTAAGAGGGTTGAAACAAGCTCGGCCGCCGGGGTCTCGGCCGAAGCCCGGTCGCTCGGAGTCCAAAGGGGCTCGGGCAATAAATAGTTCGACCGCTTGAGGAGTTCGGCCGCTAGGGGTCTGAAGCTCGGCCGCTTGATAGTTCGGTTGGTTGAAAGACTTCGACTGAGGCTCAGCCGTTGAGAAGCTCGGTCGGATGTAGTAGTTCAGCTAGGACGCGTCCACTGAAGTTCTTCTGCATTGACCACATCAGGTTGGGATCGAACTTGACTTTGGTAGGAGCGAAATTTATCCCCAACACTCATGTTGTTCTTTACTTACGATAAAAGAGTACCTTGCACTGTCCATGGCCCCATACTTTTTTGAAGAAAGGCCATGCTGATCGGCTTTTTTTTTTTTTTTTTTTTTTTATTTTATTTTATTTTATTTATTTATATAAACAATGCGCCACATTTTTATTTCTGGGACTCTCGAAGCACCTCATGGAAGGAGGTGGGTGAGACTGACGGGACCAAGATCCATCGACCATCGCGTTCTGTCGTGCGAGCGGGCCCCGCATCGGCGAACGAGCTCCCTTCATCTCCTCTCTTCCAAGCCCTTGACACCTCCACCACCTCTCGCCGGCGGCCAGCATCTCTTCTTCTCCTCCAAACCTTATCCTCTGCACCTTAAAAGCCCTGCAACAGGACACTTTCAAGCTCTGAGAAGGACCGGAGGGGAAGAGGAAAAGGACGGATTTTTAATTTTATATTTACTCTTCTTGATGGTGAGTTGGGAGGAGGGGCCGGGGGAGAGATCCCCCCATGGAATTTTTATTCATTCAAGCTTGCCCCTCTACCAACCACGTGGCGATCGGCGGCACGCACCGACGCCCTTGTGGGCCCTATGCGTCTCCAACCGGCCCGCGTGAATGCGTTCTCGCTTTATGTTTCCGGCTTCTAAAAAACAAAGAAAAGAAAAAATAGTGTCGGCGAAAATTCTAGCGAGTCCACTCTTTACCTGCCATGTGGCTCCCCCACATGGCTGTATGGGGAGCACCTGATGTGGAGAAATTATTGCTAACGGTACGTGCACCATGTAGCTATGTAAACAACTGATACTGATTTCTATAGATCTTGTTCATCAACATCTGGACGCATCATCATGTAAACCAGCAGCTGGTGATTGTCTTCTTCTCCAGCGATGCTGGTGCGTGAAGTAAAGAAAATTATTTCTCCGTGATGCGTCGGCCAAGTTACTCTTATGGCGACCAAAAGATATCCTGTACCACGTGGCCGATCACCGACACGAGCACATGATATAGGGAGCCGAGTCGGGGCGATTGGTACGGTTCTGATGGTCCCGCACGAGAGGGTACAGGAATGGGTGCCAACCTAAAGGCGACGACAACGATAATGATAGGGGTTGGTGGCGGTGCGAAGCTTGCGAATACAAACACATGGAGACCGGTGACGAGGGGAGGACAGGGTACGGAATTTGTGGCGTTAAATGTGGTGCGGACGGTGGGGTGGAACAAATCACGGCTTCTTCCCAACGAAAGTGGGCATTGCCAACTGCCGTCACTTAAGGTTTTGGCAGAGCATTGCACATTACTTTGCACGTGAAAAGATATTGGGGGGTGAACTTAGATTTTGAATGTTAATACCAAAGTTGACTCTTCCATATCTGCTATGAGACGGATGGTACAGCCAATTTGATAGTTTCCTACGTGATAGAACATTCTTGAGATAGAGATTCATAGCATGCTTTCAATTTTTTTGTCAGAACATTTTCATCGGATCCAAAAAAAAAAAAAAAAAAAAGCTCTCCTTGATGAGCTATGGAAACAAAAATATATGAATCATTGAAACCTTTCAGTAGGCATCCACTATCACTCATATTTTGTAGTCAATCTTATTCCATACGATCAGCATAGAGGGAATGAAAACATGAAAGCTTAGCTCTTAACTATCACTTTAATTTATACAGCTATCAAATCTCAGGAATCTGAAATTTGCATGTATTTGTCCGTTTAAATGCCTCTGCATGGGTTTTGAAAGTTGCACGGCATCATAAATAAAAGTGAGAAATAACTCGGCACAAGCATTAGGCACAAGCGATGTAAATGACGGATGGAAGAGGAGCGCTAGACAAATAGATCTGATTCCATCAGCCATCACCTAACGGACGTGGTCCTATCCGGTTCATGATTTGTTTTTTTTTATTGTTCGGTTCTTTTGGTGCTCTTTTTTGGATTTCTTTTCTCTCTCTAGAGCTGGATCCCACATTTCCCGTGAATAATGCTGTAGGCACAACACGTAAGGGCACCGGAACTTGCAAACTGAGTCACTTCTCTCTCTCTGTTTTTTTTTTTTTTTTTTTTTTTTTGCACAAGAGTCACTTCCCATCTTTTCTTTGGATGACAAATATGAGTGGAATAGAAAGATGCGCCAGCTTTTAACTTTTGTTGAGAAGGAGATGCCAATAGCTATTTGAAAGGAAATACTGTGTTTTGATCCAAGAGGATTTTCAGTTTTGTGTTTCACGAATTCTTTCTTTAAAAATTTCCAAGATAATCCACGTAGGATAAGAACCAAAATCGGCCCAAATCCTACCATTTGTGCCTTTCAGCCCGTTACGTCAAGGGGCTCCAAGTAGGGGCCCATACTTTACCGGCTTGGTTCCCATGCTTTAGTTATGATGAGCAAGTTAGTTTTAATGAACAACTAGCGCGGGGTAGGCAATTAAGTTCTGTAATTATTAAATTTTTTTAATAATAAATATTTTTTTATTATTTTATTTATTTATTTATTTATTATATAATATTTTTTATTATTTTATAAAATAATATTTTATTTTATCTTTTTTCTTTCTGTCTTATATCTTCTATGCGTCCGTCGGTATCTCTGCACCTTCTATCGCCCCACCATGATTTTTCTTTTCTTTCGATAAATGTTGATCTCAATTGCACCTCTGCCCTCATCATACCTGCCAGTGCTGCCCCACCCTTATCGTCCCATCACTACTCTTTTCTCTCGACAAACATCAATCCCAATCACACTTCCCGATGCTCCTATCGGTACTGCCATCTCCGACACTACCACTAAAAGAAGAGAAATAAACTCTTTTCTTTTCTTTTCTTTTTATTTTTTTCTCTCTCTTCTTTTCTTTTCTTCCTTTTTTTCTTTTTTTTTATAAAATAATATTTTAATATTATTATTTTCTTATTTCTTTTTGTTTTCGTATCTTCTTCGTGCCCGCCGTCGGTGCTGTCCTACCTTGACTTTCCTTCTTTCTCGATAAATGTTGATCTTGATCGCACCCTATCTTCTCACTTCTTTTCATACCTTTTCTAAACTTTCGGAGGCTATTAAATAGAAAGATTTGACTTTCAAATTGATGTAATACTGTATTCTATTTACGGATAATTTATTAAATTTGATCTAATTCGATCCAATTGATTAATTTAGATCTCAAAATATATTATTTTTTAATAAAAATATTATTTTTTTTAAAATAAATTATATATTATTTTTTTAAAATAATAGTAAATTAATATTTTTAATATTATTATTTTTATAATATTTTATTTTAAAAAATAATAATTTTTTAAAAATATT
This sequence comes from Cocos nucifera, assembly GCA_006176705.1. NCBI lineage: Eukaryota > Viridiplantae > Streptophyta > Magnoliopsida > Arecales > Arecaceae > Cocos > Cocos nucifera. The sequence continues at coordinate 117,418 of QRFJ01000641.1, read as the reverse complement.
TTTTATCTCTTATTCCTTTTCTATTTTATTTTAAAAATATTATTTTTTTAAATATTACTTTATTATTATTTAAAAATAATATTTAAATTATTATAGATAATAAAATAATAACCCACGTGATAATACCATAATATTTCTTCATAGAATATATATATAATATATATATATATATTATATATATATATATATATATATATATATATATATATATATATATATATATATATATATATATGATAGCTTATAATTTTGAAGCTTTTTTTTTTTTTGGATAATCAGTGAGTTTTTTTTTTTTTCGGTATAGATGAGCATGCTTCGGAAGCTACCTTGCAACAAAAAGAATAGCCAACGGAAAGAAACAAAACAAAACCATAATGAACGTTAAACAGTTCTAACGCATTAAAAACGGGATATCAACGAAGAGACTCCGTATACATCATACACAAACCATCCCTCTTCATGGTAGCTTTAATTCTGCGAGACACTTTCACATCACTTATGCACAGAATTACATACATACTATTTACAACTATTTTCCATTTTAGGGATCGAGCAGCAAATATTCGTAATAGTTCTAGGTATCAGGTATCAGCCAGTCGGAAGCATCAATTCCCAGACTAGAAAGAACACCATAATTTTTTTTGTAAAAATATTCTTAAAGAATATCAGGTAGGTGATCGGTGAAGCCTGACATTTCCAAAGAATAAATCAAATAAGTAATTCATATGCATATATTTTTCTGAACAAATTATTCAACTCTTTCATGGGAAAAATAAGTTGCTCGGCTTTATAAATTATTCACAAAAACAACAATCCCCATAAGAAATCACATTAACTCGATGATTTTTATCTTTATAAGCAATAAACTAAAGCAAACTGAATATATTAGCTATGGAAAGAAAAGTTAAAAATGAACTAGTAAAAGATTTCCCGGCAAGCATGGTTTGAAGAATAGGTCCAGAAGGTCAAAGGTTGCCGGCTACGGTGCCGTAATAAGCGGAGACAAGGGAGCACGAGTTCAAAAAAAAAGAGGGGCAAATGAGAACTTGGATTCACCTTTGATAAACTTTGTCGCATAAACTAAGGCTTGGTAACATGAGCATTTTCAATGTTTTGTTGCAAGTCGTCATCTCAGGAAGGAAGAAGTATGGAGACATAAAAAGGAGCAATGTGGATCAACTTTCTGTGAGGGTAGTCTCCTAATTCAATGCATCAGTGGGAGGGTTCAACCGAATCACGATCGTAGAATCCAGACTCACCTATTAGCAGGTGTTTCATCACATGAGAAGTACTAACAAAACAGTCCCTTCTAATAATTGGATCTCAAAATTGTTGCAAAATAAAGTGCATAACAATTTTTTTTTATTTTTTTGATGCAGAGGAGGTGCTCCTGGAACAGAAGAAGTTACATATAATACAACTTTCATTATTGGGTGCCATCCATCGGTAGGTACGAGAGCAATCATACAGTCACTCAATCACAGGTGCAGCTTTCAGAACTCATTTTCTTCGAGTCCTGGCAAACTCTTCCTTCATGAGACAGGACCATGTTTGGATGCCAGGGCAAATTTAAGAGAGATGGTTCATAAAAGAGAATTTGTGTTGACCACTTCCTCATACAATGCTCAGGTAGGAGTTCACTTTATCATAGAAACCACATTTACCTGTAAGTAGGCATAATTCATCTTGAGGAGTTCTTTCTAAGAATAATCCTCCCCGATAACTTGATTCTCGAAATTGTTGAAAACAAAGAGAATGAACTTTAATCTAACTTTTCTTCAAGTCCTTGCAAACTTTTGTCCATGAGATGAAGCAGATGACAAGCTGATAAAAAATTATTGCCAAGTGAAAGCTGAAAACAAGCAATCAAAGAATGAACATATAATATACATTCATAAATTTTACTAAACTAACATATGGCATATGCTTGCTCGGTCTAACAATCAATAAATGCGATACATCAGTCTTTTATATTTTAACCAAGAGGCACAAACCTAGAAATATTGCCTCACATCTTCTTGGCTTTGCGGATCCCATCATAGAGGAGCAACAGGGTTGAGTGAAAGCTATCATACACATTTCAAGGTAATTCACAAGACTCAAATAGGAAGAAATGTATGCTTAGTGTGAAACAAATTCAAATTAGAAATTTACAAAATACAGCTTCTACAGACTTGTCCTACGGGCTCTTTTAGTGTAAATTTTATGATATCTGCAAATTTTTATTGCAAAACAAAACGAACAAGGTTATGGTAAGCTTATTCAGTTAGATAGGTTAACTGTTCTCACTAGGATGATGGATATCAAATTATTAATTGCAAATCTATGAAAATCCATTTGGCCCCAGAATGCAAGCACACGTAATCATATCAATTGGAAATGCACAAAGACTAAACATCTTAATACAATAGCAAAATTGAAATTCTAGCTAAATGAAAGAAATATCAGCACTAATAAAGTACTTATATTCTCTATGAAGCACTAAAAACCGAACCATAAATCATAGAGAGATATGAGAAGCTCTATCATGGTTCTTCAACAAGCAGGATTCAGGTTGCTTCAACAGCAGAATTCATGCACCGGTCATTCAATCTCCCCTCATGAAGCATGAGGAATCAATATGGGGTATGCTCCTTTGAAGAACAAGAGAAACTTGATAACTCAGTCACCTTAAATCTTTGCAAAACAAAAAATGGTGGGAGATGGTACTCCGCTGGAGTTTTGCAGCCACAATGGTAGTATCATTCAAAGCCCATAGGGTAATCAGCTTCTCACATAATCTTGGGAAAAGAAGCTTCCAAGTTCGAACAAGATCCTGCTACAGAGAAACAGATATCAGAATTTGTACTTCAGCAGCTACAAGCAGCATTCAGTTTCTGATTAGAGATAGGCAGGCTTTGATATTTAGTTCAGACCAAATCATGCATATGCTTCCATGGACAGATGCAAAAGAAACTGACCGAGTGCAGGAAGGGATTATCCTTTTAAAAGGGGAACCTCTCATACTTGAATGTGAGGTTTTGTGATGGCACTAATTTCATTGGCTTCTGTGTGAGAATAAAAGGTTACAAACAGATTAATTACATGCGGGAAGCAAACCAATTTACAAAACTTGAATTTGACCACCATAGCCATAGTATTTCAACAGGCCTTCATCCTGCCGCCAATTTTCTTTCACCTTCACTTCTACCTGCGCAACCATAACAACAAAAACAAGAATTCAACCAAGAATGTTTTCATAGAATACTACAAGGAATCCTAGGATTGAAAAACAGGACACCGTTCAGGACCTCAAGATAGACTTTCTTCTGCAGGAAATCTTCAATATCAAGCCTTGCAGCTGTTGCCAACACCTTTAAAGCCTTTCCTTCCTGTGGTTGTACAAAAATATTTGGGCATCAACTTTAATTTTATGAGTAACATGATTAATAATGAATCTTAATTTAATGAAACACGAAACATATTTATGGAAGGGGGCAAAGCAAGGGTACGGTAATACTCATAATATTAAAAAAAAATAACTTTGAAAATGGATGACTTTTAAACTTAATCTATCCTTCCATCTTTCAAAATTTCTTCAACTCTTTATAAATTAATTCAAAAATCAGTATAGTTTGAAACAAACCAATCTGGTTTAATCCAGAGATCATAAAGTCAAGGGTGGGCTTTGGAGGAAAAGCAAGAAAAGGTGGGGATCAAACAAACCATTGATTTTTATGGCTCTCTGTCAAGCAGAATAAGGAATAGGAGAAGGCGCAGGAGATTGATACATAAATGATTAAAAAGCAAGATTTACCAACCCTGCTTTCAGGGCCTAGACTCCTGACCAGAAACCACCAGTACCAAGCTTTTAAACAATGGATCTACTTCAGCCACTACTTCACCAAGTCCACCATAATGCACCAATTGTGTCCTATAAATCCACCCACTCTGTTGTATTGGAGCAAAAAAGACAAGTCCCGTAACAGTTAGAAGTAAGATCATGGTAGCCTCCACCCATCTCACAATGAAGAAACAGGTGAATGGTTGCTGATCTCTCAACATACAGAAATCTGGGAGAATAAAGGCAACATAAGCATTGCACTCTTGATAAAGGTCTATACGTTCTTGGAAGCCATGAATTGATGAAAAGACTTTGCTTGAAGCTGACAAGAACCACACCAAACAATAAATAAGAAGTTATCCAAATCACAGAAACCGACATGGACAATAGACAGAAACTTGACCAAGAAAACATCCAAAAAGAGAGGATCTGATCAAAATAATTCATTCTCCAAAATGCATAAAACTAGCCGTCCTTAAGAACATAAAGATGATGAGAACAACTGCCCTCATGAAGCACCTTAACCATAAAAGCCTTTTGCAACATACTAACTACCCTATGGGAAGAAAATAATTTTCTCTCAATCAAAGGGCCCACCAAAGTTCTGCACCTTCTCACTAACATGGAAACATCCTCACTTTCAATATCGAACATATGATTTTCTCCAACAGAACACAACTAAAATACTTTCTTGTTTTCTGGCTCTCCAATTGTCATCTCTTCCAAATGATACAAGACTGTTGACTGTGCTAAGTTTCTTTTTCTTTAAAAAAAAAAAAAAAAGAATCAATAACCTCGGCCCAATAAATGAATATATATATATATATATATATAGACACACGCACATATATTACAGAACGGCCTACTGATAAATGAATGGTGCTTCCCCACTATTTTCTTACCTTGCTAGATGCTTTTAGGTCTTATAGTGCATGTTACTTGCAAACTATATACTGAGCAGAGTTGCAGAGTTTTCAACTGGAGTACCATTATAGTAAAAGTTCAAAAATAGATTAAGATGAATAGAATATGCAAACTACAGCTCTAAAAGTAGTATATGTGGATTCCATTGTAACCAAGATGCGGTCAAGAAATTTATTTTGATGAATTCCATTGTACAAAAGCATATAGGGCAGAAATAGCAGTTCAAATAAGACAGGATGAGGGCCGATGATAACTAAGAGTGCCATTTGAGTTTGAGGTTAGATAATAAATATGGGTGCTATTTAAGTTTGATCTGATTGTCACATATCATTAGAACTTCAAGGAGGTTTGCACAAGACAGACATATTATGTTTCTCCTGTACAGACCATACTGTTGGATACTGCTGAGGCACATGAGCACAAGATTAACACAGACAAAATGCATATGATAATGTATGCTTATAGTAAACTAGAAAGATCAAATTTAGGTCCATCTCATAAAAGACAGAAAAAGCACAAAAAGAAGATAAAATGGAGGAGGATACCTACTGGATGACAAGATTGGGATGACAATGCTCATCCCATACAGAGGGGTAAGACTATCATCATCTTTATGTCACAATAAGATCTAGATGAAATAAGACATCATAAGAACCACAAACTATAGAAATTGGCAACATAACAGTAAGCTGGTGTTTACACTGTTTTATAAATCATGTTGCCTCATATGGATGGGGGTGGCAAAGATTAACCCAACCTGAAAAACCAACCTAACCTATTTCAGTTGGGTAGGGTCAAGGGATTTTTAGTTAGGTCAAGTATGTGTCAGAAAATCTGACCCGGACATTAAATAGGTCCAGCATGGATTAAAGCTTTGATCCAACTTGGGCCATGTGGGTCGAGCTCTATTTGGATCAAAATAGTTTTAGGTTGGATTAAGTCATGATCTTGGATATGAATTTTTTAAGCAATTGGTCTTTTTTGTTGATAGTAGTTGTTTAAATTGTTTTGGAAATCAGCCAATGAGAATTGTAAATATAGGATCTGATATGTTAGCTTGCGTTTACCAGGGATTGAATCCTGCAAAATAGATTAGATTAGGGTCAAATGGGTGACCTGAAATGACCCATAGGTGGGTATGGGTCGAGAGGTTTTGAACTGATGTTAGGTCAGATCAACCATGGGTCAAGGTTTTGTATGTTGTTGTCCTTAACCGACCCAACCTGACCCATTGCCACCCCTACATTTGGAGCCACTTTGAAATAAATTTCCTTCAGTATACATGGAAAAGCCAGTAAGTACAATACTTTAAGAATCTGCAACAAGAAGAAAATATTCAAAAATCTCAATCTTCAAGATTTATTAGAATACCTTGCCAATGAGAATAATCTTCTGCGAGTCCTTCTCAACAATAATTTCAACTTGAATAAAATCCTTTGAGGTCGGCCTGCTAATATATTTCACAACATTGACCTGTAACATGCAAATTCCTGTTAAGCTGTAGGTTTTATTATACAGCAAGAAAACTAACTTTGTCTGCTGAGCCGACGAAGAAAATGTTGGATAAATACCTGGCATGCATATGGAACTTCGTTCCTATATTGCATAAATATTTTCTCCCTTACAATTTCTGCCACAAAGAATCTCTCAGGGTGTTCACTGGTGATGTCCTGAAACCACAGAAAGCAGATATGGCAATACCTCTAAATGTGCAGCTTCAAAGATAACATTTAGAGCACAATACCAAGAAAAATTTTTTTAAGAAAAGAAAATTCCAGTGTCATAGATCAGTAAATCTCATCCCCACTTTAAAGATTACCCATAAATTAGAATATGAGAGCACAAATGAAATTTGCCAAGCCTGTGTTATTATTAGGCTATTAGTATATTTCAAAGATTATTATGCCATGAGTAGGATAATCATCATTTTAGGCCCAAAAATTGCAAATTAAGGACACAAGTTTTGCATGTAGCTGGACTTCTTTGCGGTTAATGGCCATTGAACGTGATACTCACTTGCAATGCATAATGAAGCAGCAGATTAAGGTATGTATTCACAATAATGTCCTTTTTCAGTCAAAGGCAAAGGGCCTCCAACTAAATTAATCAACTTGGGTATGGGGAGTTTCTTTAAAAACTGCTAGTCTACATACTTTTTTTTTCCTTCTGATTTCTGCCTGCTGCTTGTTTATGCAGAATCTCAATTTGAGGTAGACAAGGACCACAAATAAAACAAAACAGAACCAGTACATTCAACATTTGTTTTGAATCAGTATATATTAAAAGTTTTGGTGAAACATCAATTTATTAGGTCCCCCTCCCTCTCAACAATGAACACTTTTATTATTATTATTATTATAGACTAGGCTCCGATCGATCAAATCCCAGTCTATATCCAAAATCGGATCCCGGCTGTTGAATCAGTGCGCATCTCCAAAACATCCTAAAAAGCAAACGGAAGCCATTAACTAAAAAACAAATACCGACGGGCGCTTTAGGCGCCTAAGGGGCTGTAGGTGCCTACATGCCCAATGTAGGCACCTACAGGCCCCTTGTAGGTGCCTTCAGGGAGGATTTAATGCGCAGATGCCCCGACCTCTCCCCCACTACCTATAAAAAATAATAAATACTGAAATAAATATGGTTATAAAAAAATAAATACTGAAATAAACACAAACCTCCTAGGATAAATACAAAATTTCTGTTTATTATATGTTGTTTGTGTTTATTCTGCGGAGTTTATTTATTTTGGGTTGTTTGTATTTATTTGGGCTTGAAGGCTCCTTCATCAAGGTTGAAGGCGCCTTAAAAAGACTGAATAAACACAAACTCTCCGGAATAAACACAAACTCTGCAGAATAAATACAAACTCTATAGAATAAATACAAACTCCGCAGAATAAACACAAACAGTATATAATAAACAAAAATTTTGTGTTTATTATCCGGTGTTCGTGTTTATTTTAAGAAAACGGGAATGTCACGTCAACTTTTTCCTCCGTTTGCTTTTACGGGCGGTATCTGGAGATGCTCGTCGATCCAATGGATGGGGGTTCGACCGGATATGGACTAGAATCCGATCGACTGTAGCCTAGTCTATCTCTTAATATATATATATATATATATATATATATATATATATATATATATATATATATATATATATATATATAAGATACAGAAAAGACATTTCTACTATATGTAAGATGGAGAAGTATAAGACATGGAAAAAGATGTGTCAACCTTCAAACAATGAACAATTGGAGATTCACTAAAATTCATGCTTGAGTCAACCGGTTCAAGCCAATTTACAGGTTGATTCTTTTGGAACCAAGTTTTCATGGAATTTGCTTCAACTTAAAAACTGGGCCTCCATGAAGAGGTCTAGTTAAACCAGTTTCTCCAACTAATCATATATATATAACAATAATAATAATAATAATAATAATACTCCATGGAGGAGTATTATAGTGTTGACATGTGGGATTTTAGGGAAAGGAGAAAATGCCACGTGTTCACAATAGTTTTTTTATTTACGGTATGAGGATTGAGGGGTCGTGGAGCCCAGAGGAGAATGCTCTACTGATGCCGCAGGGATTGGGGGGGCGTGAGCAGAGCGGGAGTGTTTTTTTTTTTTTTTTAATTTGGCAGACGGAGAGGGATGGGGGGAGGGTGGCAGGGGCAGGGGCGGTGGCGACGAGCACAAACCCACGGGGTGGGCAGAGCGCCATGGGGGGTCGGGAGCATGAGCGGAGTGGGCGCGTGGGGGATGGGGGAAGATTTTCTTTTTTTTTAACTGTGGTGGATGGAGTTGGGGGCAGGGCGGGGTTAACAGGCGCGGACCCGTAGGGTGGGGCGGGGGGCGCCACAGGGGTGGAGGGCACGAGCAGAGCGGGTGCGCGGGAGGAGCGAGTGTTTTTTTTCTTTTAATTTGGCGGACGAAGGGGGGAGGGTAACGAGGGCGGGGGGCGGTAGTGACAAGCACGGACCCGCAAGATGGGGCGGAGGGGCGCCATAGGGGGGATGGTGGTGCCGGAGCCGAGGGAGGGAAGGGAGGAGGTCTGGTGGTCGTGTGGACGGCGAATGCGGCACGAACGACGGTAGGGCGGCGCCGCAGTGGAGGTGGCACAGACGGCCGCAACCTGGGCCTCATGCGGTGGGGGTAGGAGGGATGCGGGGGGTCAGGGGGGAGGTGGCGGGAGAAAGGGAAGGGAAGGGAAGGGAGGGGGAAAAAAAAAGAAAAAAAAAGGAAAGAAAGAAAATATTTAGGAAGGGAGGAGTAAAAAAGAAAAAAAAAATATTATTTTATTATTAATAATAATTCAAATATTATTTTTAAATAATAATAAAGTAATATTTTAAAAATTAGAAAAAAAAATATTTCAAAAATAAAAGTAGGGGATGGATAAGAGACGAAAACAATAATTTTTTAAAAATATATTATTTTTAAAAAATAAAATATCATAAAATAATGATTTTTTTAAATACTAATTTATTATTATTTAAAAAGATAATATATCTTTTTTAAATTTAAAAATAATAACATATTATTTTTTTTAAAAAAAATATTTTTATTAATTTTTTAAAAATGATATATTTTGAGGTTTGAATCAATCCATCGAATCAAATCAGATCAAATTTAATAAATTATCTGCAAACAGAGCACAGTACTCCATCGATTTGAAAGCCAAATCTCTCCATTTGATAGCCTCCGAAAGTTTATAAGATACTAATAATGCAGTATGCGCTTTCCATTCCCTCTCTCTCCCTTCGAATTTCTATCTCCCTCGGTTAGGGGATGGTGGTGGGGGAACCATGGGTGAGCAAGGGATGGATGGCAGAACCGAGCCCTTCCATCCTCCAAAAGAAAAGTGAAAGGGGAGTTGTGGTGAGGCGGCACCTGCAGGCGCGAAAAAGGTAACAGAACAAGAAGGAAGAAGAAGAAAAAAAATGTTTTGTAAAAAGGAAGAAAAAAGGAAAAAAAAAGAAAAAAAAGAAAAGAAGAGAGAGTTTATATCTTTTCCTTCAGTGGTGGCACCGGGGGCGGCGGTACCGACAAGGATGCCGGAGGATACGATCGGGATCGACATTTGCCGAGAGAGAAGAGTAGTGGTGGGGTGGTAGGGGTGGGGTGGCACGAACGAGCGCAGAGAAGGTATGAGAAGAAGAGAGGGGGTGGGGGTGCGATCGGAATCGGCGTTTGCCGAGAGAAAAGGAGAGGCATGGTGGGGCAACAGAGGAATTATGGCGGCACCGACAAGCGCTTTAAAGTATGAGAACATGAAGGAAGAAAAAAATAATAATAAAATATTATTTTATAAAATAACAAAAAAATATATTATATAATATAATAAATAAAATATTATAAAAATAAAAAAATATTTATTATAAATATTTATTATTAAAAAATTTTAATAATTACAAACCATAATTATCCGCCCCGTGCAACGTATGGGTTTTTGACTAGTGATTGTGTATTGTTGCACAATTCTTTGAATTTTTCCCTTTGACATGTTCCACGTACGTTATTAGTAGAGTTTTTTGTTGCATGTTGTTTTTTGCTTTTACCTTTTTTTCTTATTTGGACACCAACCTTGGTCTTTAGGACTTGTGGCAGCATTAAATAGGCCTATAACCTAATTCCTATAGTTATACTGCATTAAGATGAGAAAAATTGGTGGTACTGCTGCCATCATAGACACTTATTACTCCTAATACTAAGTATTTTGAAATCAGTACTTAGAACCGTAAACTTAAAAATACAGCAACAAATTAGTCATTGGACTTGGGAAATAGCACTTGTTTCTTGGGACAAGATACTTTCATACTAGTCTTAGTGCTATGCATCTTCGATCATACATCAAGGATTCAAATCCTCGACTTCTAAACCAAAAATCACATCACACTAAATCTATTTCAAAAAAATCTGTAATACACACAAAACAAGGCATGTCATTATCTAGAACATAAACTGCCATATTTTTTTTGCCTTTTCACAAACATTGGCTTTCATTAACTTGTAAGTTCCAGTATGCATACCTTGGGATAATAAGCAGGACCAAAAGGAAGTTTTGACAGTATCCAATCCTTGATATCATCCACTCCCTGACCATATTTGGCACTTACAGGTATGACCTCATCAACATTGGTGAATTTCTCATACCACTGCAAAATGTGATATTCTCAGTCCCTACAGTTACATGAATGACTTCTATCTAAAAATAAATAGAAAAATTGAATCAATAAATGAAAAACATGAATAAGTAAAAACTAAGAAATTGAAAACTCCATTACAATTTCTGAACTTTCAATGTGTAGTCACACACATTGCCAACATCAACCAATGGAAAATGCTTTTTAAGTGCTACCTGAAGTCTCTTTGCAATCTCCCCAGGCTTAATCAGATCCTTCTTATTCAATACCAACAGAATAGGAAGCTTATCTTTGAGAGATCCAACACCTTCCTCCAGCACGTCATCAATCTAAATCTTGAAGAGTAAAGCTCAAAACGGTGCATGAGGATTTCAAAATGAAAAATTTTTCTTCAAAGTATATACCTTCTGAGGAACCTTACAAGCATCAACAACCACAAGCACACAGTCAGCATTAATGGCAGCACTTCGGACATTTTTCATCATCATAGAATCTAATTTGTGCATTTTCTTTTCAATAACACCAGGTGTATCATAGAGTATCATCTGCAAACTAACCCATAACTCAGATTAACAAACCACAAAATTTGCTCGGATGCTTCATTACCATAGTCTTTAATATCATTCAGAAAGTTATCTCAACTAATCATGTTCGTTTAATGAAAGCATAATACCTGATATTCAGGGCCAGAACATATACCAAGAATACGATGACGTGTAGTTTGAGGTTTCTCTGTAACAATTGAGAGTTTTTGACCTATCATTTGGTTTGCAAGAGTGCTCTTTCCAACATTTGGCTTGCCTAACACAGCTACATATCCTGCATTCAGCATACATAAAACATGTAACTTTAGAATCAAGCAAAGTTTATTAAAAAGAATCATAGGACAAGATGGTAACAAGACACAGGAATTCATTATAGCAATATGTTGATCATTTTCTGCTGGTGAGTTTCCTTCTTCGCTTATGTTGCTAACAGAAAACTTGGTAGCAAAAGTGAAAGGAAATAGGAAGATGGAAGTAAGATGCTTAGCAGCAGAAGACAAAACAAGTCCTAAACAATGCACTTCTTTCAGAAGTCCCACTGCTCACAAACAACTATTTCACAAAGTGACACCAACATCTAAATTTTAACCTGAGAAACTTTCTTAGATTTATTGCTGATACCAAGTAGAAGACAAAAATATGTATTCCTTCTCTAGCAATTACACAAAAATGGTACACATGCTTTCATGTGCACCTGAATGCATGAGAATATTGCCAATTTGAGTTTGCCACTGTTAATCATTCTTCACCAGTTAGCTGTGATATATAGATGTAAAATAGACGTCTTTATCCATTTGTCCATTCTTTTGTAAGATTGATCCAAAAAAATGAAACTACTGAACAATGCATCCCGCCTAGTCATGAAATTTTGATTTCAACCTCATTTTTATTTACATCACTACTAAAATTCCATTCCATATGTCTTCTTTCAAACTATACTGATTTTTACACACTTATTCTCTGAAGCTTCCTCTTTTTTTACAAGTTACCATTCTAACGTATCATCATTTCATCAAATCCCATCCCATCCACAGGTAACATGCAGTATGTTACCTCTCAAACAAAGTTGTGAGTTTATTCATGATAAGAATAAAAAGGTGCAGCAGCAGGATTAGTGTCAATCCTTGAAGCCACTACAGCTAGAAATTCACTTCTGCCATATGATCACTGGCAATGCTTATTGCACCTTTTTACGATGGATTTCTTAGTACCCACCAGGGAAGGCACCAACTGACTTCTCATGATATTCAGTCGTTTGCTTTCTATAACTCAATAAAGACCTTGTGCAAATTATCTTCTTTCTAACCGACTCCATCAGTTGCTAGCAAAAAAAATATCCCCCAATAACGGCATGCCTAGAAAAATCTTCCCTTTTTAAAATAACCGGCCCTAAAGAACTGCCATTTTTCCAATTCTTTTTAAATTTTTCACAAAAAACTCCCCTTCTTTTTCTCTATCAAGGAGTGATTTCTTTCCCATCAATCCTCTTGCAACAACCCAGAGATTGACATATCCAATCTCTCAAATATATTTTTAAAAAACCATTTTTCGCCTTTAAAAGTCCTTAAAGGCGTCGACTTCATCAAAAAAACACGAGAAATAAAACCCTAATGAAGGTCAAAAACCAATAATGAAGTCCAAAAGAGAAACCAAGAACAGGGGAAAGGCGATTAACTGACCGCTTCGATGGTTCGGGTTAACGGAATCCTTCTCGAGCTCTTCCAGCTCATACTCGTCGAGCAGCGCAAGATTCCTATCAGGCTTCTCGCTTAGAGATAGAATCGAAGCAGAAGAAGACGATTCTCCCTCCTCCTCCTCTTCCTCCATTGTATCGCTTCCAGTGGAGCGGCTGCTTCTATGCCTGCTCTCCAGGGAGACGGCGCTTACTCTGACCAGCGAGACAGAAGATCGACATGGGATTCGGAAAGAAAGAGAGAAGGAGGCCTCGCGCAAAAGGAAGCGAGACGAAGAGGAGGAAGGAGGCGGAGAAGGGCGGAGGCCAGCTCCTCTCTCCCTCGCGGAGGAGGGAGGCGTCGCACAAAAGCGCAGAGCCAGACCCAGCACCATGACCCTCGACTGGATTCTCGAGCCAACGCATCCAAGAGATAAGAGATCGAGAGAGCCTGCTCCAAGTTTTGTCCGGGCTTGAATGGGCCATGGCCGCTGAGTATGAGCCCGTTTTACCGTCCAAGGGGTGAAATTAGCTGGCTAGAAAAGGACCCGCAAAAAGAACAAAAAGCCCGTTTTACCAAAATAATATTTATTTAAAAAAATTATAAAAATATTTTTTTTTCAAATTATTTATCAAAATATTATTTAGCTTAAAATTATTCTTTAGAAGGGTGACTTACTGCCAAATTTGTCAGCTCGCCGGACGACTTAGGAGTTAAAATTATTAAAAAAAAATAAATCTCTTCCGACTAAATTCCTCTCTCTCCGTCACTTAAAAATAAAAATTAAAAAAAATCCATCAACCTCCCCCCGCCCCTCTCCCTCTCAACTCTCGGTCCTAGCTGCCGCTCTCCACGTCCCCCCCCCCACCCCGCCCCTCTCCCCTCTTGGCCTCTCGTCCCATCGCCGCTCCCTGCATCCCTGCTACCGCTCTCCGCATCCCCCTACCCTGCCCCTCTCCCCTCTCGGCCTCTGTCGATCCCCGCTGTCGCTCCCTGCATCCCCACCGGTGCCGCTCCCCGCCTTCCTCCCTTCACCTCATCTTTCCCCTCGTCGTCGCTCCCCGCATCCCCCTGCCCCTCTCCACCCACCCCACCCCACCCCACCCACCCCACCCACCCCAGTGAGCGGGGACCAAGAGAGGCCAAGAGGGGGGGGGGGATGCGAGGAGCAACGGCGGGGATCGAGAGGGAGAGGGGTGGGTGTGCGGCATAATGATTTTTTTTTAGTGATGGAGGGAGAGAGAGAGGGGTTTAGTCAGGAGAGGAGAGCGTTATGATTTCTCTAATTAGACCCATCCAAATGTGGCCCACACTAATATGCATCTGATTTTATTTTACATAGTTTAATTAATCTGGACTCTAACTAAAGATAAATCTCTAATAAAATAATAGAGATATATTTTATGGTTAGATGTATTTGAGCTCTATTCAACCTCGTGGATACCATCAATTTTTAGTCTTTGCGACTTATTTAGATACTACCTCTAATAGGTGAGATACGTTATAAAAGAACATCTATGGACTTGATTTTCTACTCATCCGAGAACTTATGAAATCCTCTCCATCAGAAATACTTGAAGTAGGGTTAAAAAAATTAAGGCGCTGCTCGTCACTCGTAAGTAGCACCCAGATATTTTTTCTTGTGATCATAGGTTGCAGATCGTTGCAGTTGCAGTTGCAAGCTTTGGATCGAAGATTTATTCAAAACTTGAACAACAATGATTGAAGGTATGATTTTTCCATAATAAAGCTTATAATTTCCTACAGTAAATGATATCAGAACCACCTTCATGCAATTTTATTCAGTCAATGATATGCCAAATTTTAGATTTATTTTTGGCATATTAAAGATTATTTATGGATAAAATAAAGAACAAAATAAAAAGGGCATCCGTTCATTCGCACGATCAATTTTATGATTGTAGTCATGCATATTTAAATTTATTCTTGGCTCTGCAAAAATTTATATTTTATTTATTTTAAAAATTTTATGATTTATTTTTGGGGTGAAATATTGATTAAAATTAAATAACAAAAAATTAAAGATAGAAGAAGGGGCAACCGTCCCCTTCTCCTCCTCCCATCATGGTGGCTGGACCTCCGGTCTACATCCAGCGGCCACCCGGCTCCTCCTCCTCCAGCAACTGTCACGCCAGCCTTCGATCTCCAGCAACCACCCAAAATTTTAAAAAAAAATTTGGAAAGTGTTGGGGATAAACCCTACTCCCACCGAAGTCCAGCCTGATGTTTAGCCTAATGCAATCGATAATCACGAAAAAGCTTCAGCGGCCAAACCTTAGCCGAACTTCTTCAGCCGGCCGAACTCTCCAGCAGTAGAGCTCCAGTCGAACCCCTTCAGCTGACCGAACTAACCAATGGTCGAGCCCTGATCGAACTCTCCAGCGGTCGAGCTCCAGCCAAACTCCTTCAGTCGGCCAAATTCTACAGCGACCACACTCCAACCGAACTTCTTTCGAATTCCTCCTACAGTCGAACTCCTCCAGGAGTCAAACTTCTTTCAGAATTCTTCTTCAGTCGGATGCCTACGGGAGCCGAACTCTTTCCAAGCTTCTCCTTCATTCAGACTTCTCCAAGAGCCGGACTCCTCCCAGACATCTTGATGTGGGACAGCCTAAAAAAAAAAAATACAAAGCTTCCTTCCATTCGTCAACAATAAATCACGTTCGACCATGGCACATTATTCTCATGACAGATAGTATAGTTGCCTATACTCTACTCAGAAGGCATGACTGATTGACATGAGACCAAAGCATGATCAATCTAAATGATGCTGATGAATGCCATTTTAGAGATCAGTAAATAACTAGTAATAATAAAGTAAATAGATAGATAGCAAAAATTAAACATGCTCATGAATAATTGCAAAAAAAAATATAAATGGAATGAAGGATAGCAAGAAATTAAGTCCATAAAAAAATTCAAAAAAAGATAAGAAGAATTCGGATCGTGGTAGTTAAGAAACTACTCTGATTAGGGCTCTTAATCTTTTAACCAAGCAGATCAATCGATAAAGAACTGGGTCTTTACCAACATCAGATCTAAAAAAAAAATAAAAATCAAAGATCAATTGAGAAGGAACGAAGGTCCTTATCAACGTTTGATCTATAGAATAATAGATCATTTTTTCTCTCTCTGCATGATAGATGAAAATCTTGGAGAAGACATATCTTCTTTTGGTGAAATAGGCTTATATAGGTAGATAGTGAAGATGAATTGGGATCGTAGAAATACTGAATCTCAAGAAAATGAATGTTAAGAAGATAGAAAAAGGTGGGCCTCACATCCTTTCCTCGTGGGACGATTTTGGATCTCACACCCTCTCCCTCTCGAAGCGACCAACATAAGTATTTATGGGAATTATAAATTGATTCATTCATTCATTGTCTCATTCATGAAAGATACATGGGTTTATATAAGATCCTAAGGATCCTATTTCTTTAGGAATCCTATTTTTTTTACAAGAAAAAAATCAACTCTCCCAATAAAAAGTAAAACATTATGTATGGTTTCCAAATACAATAATATATCATATCTATTTTTTATGGAACCATAGGAAAGAAATCAGTCTTTTAATAAAATAAGTAAGAAATTAAGAACTCTTAAGAAATCCTAGAAAAGAAAAGAAACTCCATGTGGGCGCTTGATGCCTGGCACAACATGACATGAGGATCCTTAGGCATGGCATATGTTGGCGTGTGTATTTTCTTTCTGGACGTGTGGAGGGTGGTGGCTCCAAAGATGACGTGGATCAAGCTTGCTTCTTTATGATGGTCTCTTTCCAAATAAGGCTCAATCCAAAATAAACCCAAGTATGGTCCTATGGATCCAAAACTAAATGCGTCTAAAGAACTAATTGATTAAATTAAAAGGACTAGAACAAAATAACTAAAGTAGAGTTATTCTGATATGGCTTCTTCAATCCAAATTGAATCTAAATTATGTTGCCAACTTCTGATGGCTCTGGTGTCCGCACCAATTCTCTCAAGGGTGGGGAGAACTCGATCCTATCGAGTGGGAGTCGATTTTGCTCTGGTGATGCTCAAGCAAATCGGAATCAATATGCTGCAGCTCTTCTCGAGTGATCCAGGTATCCTCGAACTTCAGTCGACCTTGCCATCTAACTAAGTACCGCTGATAGCCTTGACTCCAGGTGGAGATGATCTACTCATCCAAAATTCTCTCAATCTGATCATGCTTTGACATTTTGGTCGGTGGACATTCAGAAATAGGCTCTCTCTCAAAGGTTGGTTCAGGCTCAAATGGCTCATTAGGTATCCAAGTTGGCTCTTTATAGATGATGAGATCTACAACGTTAAAAGTAGAGCTAATCCCAAAATCAGAAGGTAAGTCCACAACATACGTATTTGGTCCGATCTTTTTTAAAATCTTAAATGGATCTGCTCCTCGAGCATGTAACTTCTTGATGGTTCCTGATGGAAATCGTTCAAGCCTCATTCGAACCATCACATAGTCTTCTTCCGCAAACTCTTGGGTACGTCGATGAGAATCTATATTCTATTTATAAACTTTATTACTAATACTAATTTTTTTACTGATCTCTTTATGTAAACTCTTGACATGCTGTGCAAATGACTCTGCAGATTTAAAAATTCTAGCATGCATGGGCAGTGGGATAAGGTCTATTGATTTTCTAGATTGATATCCATGAACTACTTCCTTAGGATGATCTATCTTAGGATCCTCACGAACTTCTCTCATATTAATCATCCAAATTGGTGATCTTTTACTCACGACCATCTCTAATTCCTTAGCACCTATCAAATGGAGGCTTTTCTTTTTGATGTTTTCTTTTGGTCCATCATCTATCTTTCTATTGGTAGCCTTAGATAGGAAAGGATTGATCATGATCTTCTTATCCTTATGAGTGAAACTACAGGAGTTGGTTCGGCCATAAATCGTAACATCATTGTCAAACAGTCAAGGCCGACCTAATATGGTACTTCTAACTTTCATGAGTAAGACATCGCACCAAACATGATCCTGATAAGAATGGAGCTGGATGAAAATACAGCATCTAAGTTTGATGGGAATAAAGAAGAAATCTATCCAAGACACACGGTATGGGCTGGGATGATTTACAGGAGCTAATCCTAATCGCTTAACGATGTCGGTGGAGATGGCATTGATACAACTACCGCTATCAATGATCATCTTACAAATTTTATCACTAAATTTTATGAAGGTATGAAAAATAGAAGTCCTATGCCAGTCTTCACTCTCCTTAGTCTATGCTAGAACATACCTAATGACTCCAAGCCTAAGGTTTGACCCGGTGCAACAAAACATAGAATTTTTCAGTACTCTCAAATTGCTCAGCTAAGTTTGGATCAGCTTCATAAACTTTTTTCTCAATATTTTTTAGAGTTTTCTCTTCTAATTCTTTCATAAATAATGATCGGTTGGGACATTGTGCAGTAAAATGATCGTAACCATGGCACTTGAAGCAATGGAATCGAGAACTATTTTCCTTAGATAACTCTCCTGCAACTCTTTTTTCTTTATCTTCTTTTCTCATAATAGGGATTGTAGGTGGAGGTCCATTACTAGGAGTCTGGGTAGTATTGGATTTCGATTCAGAAGGGGTTACTCGGTAAGGTTTAAGACGACGGATGGTCGAATACCTAAAAAATCTTTCAAAGTCTAGGACAAGTTAATAAGCTTGTTCTAACGTGATTACCTCTCATAAAAAGAGTTCACGCTGGACATCTTCTTGTAATCCAGCTCTAAATTTAGACAAGGTAACAACCCTATCTTCAGTTACTCCATATCTCATGAGGTACTCATCAAATCTCGTGATGTACTCTAAGACTAATCTATTTCCTTGAGTAAGTCTCTGCCACTGATCTAAAAGTCTTTATTGGTAGGAGGTGGGAAGATATTTTTTTTTAAGTTTCACCTTCATTTCATCTCAGGTTTCTATCGGATCTTGTCTTCTCTGGTTGAAAAGACGTTCAACACTTTTTCAATAAAATCGGACTTACCTAACCAACTTCATCCTAGCAAACCTAACTTTTTTTGCTTCAGACATTTTGTACCATCCAAAATGGTGGTCCATATCCAATTTTCAATCTAGGTACTCTCTCAGATCTAGACAACCATCAAAACTTGGGGCTTCGATCTTTACATTCCTAAGGACATATTTATCCTGATCGAATTGGTTATGATGGAAGCATGCTGCTATAGGTCGATCTAGATCGAGGTTCCTTCTTCTCTGTCCTATAGGTAGTTGGAGAGACTCAGGTTCAGATTATCTTTGCTTAGCTTCTTCTAATACTATTATTCTTTCACTCATAGTTTTCATAAAATCTTTCATATCATCAAACTTCTCAGTTAGGGCATTAATGATGGCTGCTGTATTAGGATCCATATTGGTACTAGGTGAGAAAGTAGGATGTTGGTACTGGATATCTGATCTAGTGGTCATGCAAGTTCAGAATACAGGAATAAGATGCAGTAAAAAAAAAAAATACTGAAAAGTAAATTATGAAATTTAAATTATAAAAATTTAACTTACAGAAATTTTAAATTATAGAATTTAAACTAAAGCCCTAACCAATTCGGCTCTGATACCAAATTGATGCGGGACAGCCTAAAAAAAAAAAAGAAAATACAAAGTTTTCTTCCATTCATCAACAATAAATCATGTCCGACCGTGGCACATTATTCTCAGGATAGACAGTATAGTTGCTTATACTCTGCTCAGAAGGCGTGACTGATTGACATGGGACCAAAGCATGATTAATCTAAATGATGCTGATAAATATCATTTTAGAGATCAATAAATAACTAGTAATAATAAAATAAATAGATAGATAGCAGAAATTAAATATGCTCATGAATAATTATAAAAAAAAAATATAAATAGAATGAAGGATAGCAAGAAATTAAGCTCATAAGAAAATCCAAAAAAAAGATAAGAAGAATTTGGATCATGGTAGTTAAGAAACTACCCTGATTATGGCTCTTAATCTTTTAACCAAGCAGATCAATTGATAAAGAACTAGGTCTTTATCAACATCGGATCTAAAAAAAAAAAAAAAATCAAAGATCAGTTGAGAAGGAACGAAGGTCCTTGTCAACGTTTGATCTGTAGAATAATAGATCACTCTTTCTCTCTCTGCATGATAGATGAAAATCTTGGAGGAGACAGATCTTTTTTTGGTGGAATAGGCTTATGTAGGTAGATGGTGAAGATGAATCGGGGTCGTAGGAATACTGTATCTCAAGAAAATGAATGTTAAGGAGATAGAAAAAGGTGGGCCTCACACCCTCCTCTCGTGGGATGATTTTGGATCTCACACCCTCTTCCTCTCGGAGCGACCAACACAAGTATTTGTGGGAATTATAAATTAATTCATTCATTCATTGTCTCATTCATGAAAAATACATGGATTTATATAGGATCCTAGGGGTCCTATTTCTTTAGGAATCCTATTTTCTTTACAAGAAAAAAATTAACCCTCCCAATAAAAAAGTAAAATATTATGTATGATTTTCAAATACAATAATATATCATATCTATCTTTTATGAAACTATAGGAAAGAATTCAGTCTTTTAACAAAATAAGTAAGAAATCAAGAACTCTTAAGAAATCCTAGGAAAGAAAAGAAACTCCATGTGGACGCTTGATGCTGGCTGGCATGAGGATCCTTGGGCATGGCATATGCTGGCATGTGTATTTCCTTCCTGGGCGTGTGGAGGGTGGTGGCTCCAAAGATAATATGGACCAAGCTTGCTTCTTTATGATGGTCTCTTTCCAAATAAGGCTCAATCCAAAATAAATCCAAGTATGGTCCTATGGACCTAAAACTAAATGCGTCAAAAAAACTAATTGATTAAATCAAAAGGACTAGAACAAAATAACTGAAGTAGAGTTATTCTGATATGGCTTCTTTAATTTAAATTAAATCTAAATTATATTGCCGACTTTTGATGGCTTTGGTTTCCGCACCACATCTCCTTCGGTCGAACTTCTACAGGAGCCAAACTCCTTCCAAAATTCTTCTTCAGTTAGACTCCTACGGGAGCCGAACTCCTTTCAGACTTCTCTTTCGATCGAACTCCTTCAAGAGCCGAATTTCTTTCGGACTTTTCTTTCAATCGAATTCCTCCAGCAGATTGCTCCCGAATGATCCTCTCCTGATGTATTCCCTATAGGAGTCCGAACTCCTTTATATATCGAAGTCCACCAACCAACGTTTGCTTCCTTCGAGCTATAGCTTTTAAGTCTTAATGAACAATCGCCATCAGTCTGCTACAGATGATGCTATAGGCGGTGCCTTCCTCCATGACAGACCCCACCAGGCCTCGAGCGACTCGCTACTGGATGGTATGGCTGTTACTATCAGCCTGATGATACCTTCCTCTCCATACTGAACCCCACACGACCTCGAGCGGCTCACCACCAGATGGTATGGCCGTCACCATCAATCAAACTCCATCTATAAAAAGGGATCTCTAGATATATTTTCTCTAAGCTCTCCTCTCTCCCTCTAAACTCTGCCGAACTCTCTCCTGAGCACTTTATTTTTATTGGCCAGAAGAGCTGACTTGATCATCGAAGGATCTTGCCGGAGCCACCATCACCGACTCCGGATGGAACTTTATTTTGTAGGTCACCGACGGCGACCTCATCTTTCTCAGCTCTAGCTCGATCCAGCGTCAAACAAATTCTGTACCAACAGAATTGGCGCTAAAGGAAGGGCCCTTTGTTCTTGAGGTTCCCTTATTCTTAAAGGAGTGCTCAGCGACGATCTCTCCCCTCCCTCTCTAGGGATCTCTTCTTCCTCTCTAGAGTTCTTTTTTGATAAAAAATGCCTCTCAGGAGAGCTTCGACCCAGCGATCGATGGCCTCTACAGCCAGATCCTATCCAAATCTATCTGCTCTCGCTTTAGCTTCGACAACTCAAGCTCCACCTATAGCCATGGTAGATGCGGAGCAGTTTAACCTACTGGTCTAGCAGATTCGTAGCCTTACGGAGGCAATACAGACCATGCATCGGCAGGCCCCAGCAGTAGTTCGACTGGCGCAGGCTTCTCCGGAGCCTCATGGTCCGATCTGAAAATAGCCGACTTAGGCTACCCAATCTCTGATCCTCTGAAAGGGAAAGTAGAGGATGGAGGGCCCCTGCTCGGACCATGACTCGATCTAGGGGGAAGCTTCGCATTCATTCCATCAGAAAACCCTGGAGATCAACGATCGTGAAGATCTGTTGGATCAAAGACTCTTAGAAATGAGCTGACAAATCAAAGAGCTCCATCATACTCCCTCCTTATACAGTAATGATATTTGTACTGACCCTCTTTTTTCGCTAAAAATCATGCAGGATCCGATCCCGCCGAACTTCAAGCTTCCATAGTTTGAGAGTTATGATGGAACCACCAATCTGATCGACCATCTGGAGGCCTTTTGAACAATGATGTTGCTCCACGGCACGTCAGATGCTATTTTATACCAAACTTTTCCGTCCACCCTCAAGAAAGCTGTCAGGAACTGGTACTCAATGCTTAAGCCGAGTACCATCTTATTATTTGATCAGAGAGCCATTAGTTCGCAGCTCACTTTGTCAGCAGTCAACGTCCGCGTCGAGGTTCGAATTTTTTGATGACCGTTAAGCAGAAGAAGGAAGAATCCATTCAGGCTTACGTCATTCGGTTTAATGCTACTGCATTAGAGATCCAAAATTTGAACCAATCAATCGCCATGGCCGCTCTCAAGGGCGGCCTTCAGAAGAATGATTTGTTGTTCTCCCTAAAAAAGAAGTACCTTAGGAACTTTGCCGACATACTAGCTCGGGCTGAAAGTTATGCTCGGGCTGAAGAGGCCTTCAAGGCCAAGGACGATGAAGCCTTTGGTGAGCAACGAATTGGTGGACCGGACAGGCCCACCGAAGAAGGGAAGCTGAGTGAAGCTCGGCCGCATTTTCGAACTCCTTCTGAGTGCAAGTGAGCTTGAACTCCTTCTCGGACTCAGAGGTAGGGAAGCCCCAATGGAAGGGCGCACCGAGGTTCTCTCCAATGAAGATTTCATAACTACACCCTCCTTAATGCTCTAAAAATCCAAGTGCTAATGAAGATCAAGGAGCAACTACCGAGATCGGAGAGGATGCATTCTCATCCCAGCAAGCGCAATCCCAATAAGTTCTACCTTTATCATCGTGACCACAGTCACGACACTGAGGAGTGTATCTAACTCCAGGATGAGATCGAAGAGCTCATCAGGTGAGGCAGACTTGGTCAATTTCTATGGAGACGGCCTGAAGGATGGAAAGATCGACCAAGGGCGTTACCGTAGCCTGAACCACCAAGGAAGTAGAATCAACAAGATCGGCCGCCTCTCGGCATCATCAACACTATCTTGGGGGGACTTCAGCAAGGAGAGGCTAGCAGATCCGAGGGATCGATGAAGAGATGGAGGACTGAGGAACCCATGACCTTTACCAAGGTAGATGCCCAGGGGATCCAATTTTCGCACAATGATGCGATCGTAATCTCTTTAAATTTTGCCGACTATGATATACGCCATATTTTAGTGGATAATGGAAGCTCGACCGACGTATTATTTTATGATGCTTTCTCGAAAATGTCCTTATCCGATGACCACTTGAGGCCTATGAACTCTCCGTTGATAAGCTTTGCTGGCAATGCCATACCAGTTGAGGACATAATAACTTTGGCTGTGACTATAGGGTAGCATCCAAAATTGGCTAAGGCATAGGTCGATTTTTTAGTCGTAAGGACTCCATCCGTCTATAATGCTATTCTCGATCGTCCTGATCTAAATGCACTTCGGACGGTGGTATCAATCTATGATTTGAAAATGAAGTTTTCGACAAGTCACAGAGTTGGAGAGGTCAGGGAAGATCAGGCTCTGGTGAGGCACTGTCACTCAATCATCCTGCATAAGGAAGAACGGTCTGACCCTTATCCTATTGATGGACTGGATGTCCGTAATGACCTCACTAAGGAGCAGGGCGAGCCTATGGAGAACCGCATCTCTATACCCTTAAACGATGGGAATGTGGAGCATGCAATGCAAATCGGCTCCAACTTGGGAGACGAGGTTCGAGAGCAACTCATTACCTTCCTCAAGAGAAATACGGACGTCTTCACCTGGACCCTAGTGGATATGTCGAAAATTGACGTCGAGGTCATGGAACATTGGCTGACCATTAATCCGAAGCATCGATCGATAAAAGGGAAGATGCGCCACCATGCCCCGAAGAGGTAGAAAGCTATCGTCGAAGAAGTAGGCAAGATCCTCAGAGTTGGATTCATTCGAAAGGTCAACTATCCGATCTAGGTCTCAAACGTGATCCTCGTTAAAAAGGTGAACAACAAGTGGAGGATGTGCATAGACTTCAAAAGGCTGAACAAGACCTACCCAAAAGACAACTATCCTCTATCCAGGATTGATCAATTGGTGGACGCGACCTTGGGTCACGAGCTCCTCACCTTCATGGTTGCCTTCTTCGGTTATAACCAGATACGGATGGTGCCTGAGGACGAGGAGAAAACTGCTTTCATTACCGAATGTGGTCTTTATTATTTTAGGATTATGCCATTTAGACTCAAAAATGCAGGGGCAACATACTAGTGCCTAATCAACAAGATCTTCAAGGAGCAGATCAGCCGTAACATGGAGGTATACGTGGATGATATGCTCGTCAAAAGTCAAGCTTCTACAGACCACCTCGTCGATCTTGAAGAGATCTTCGACGTACTCAGAAAGCATAAGATGAAATTGAATCCAACCAAGTGCGCCTTTGGTGTGACCTCTAGTAAGTTTTTGGGGTTCAGGGTGTCGAGGCACGGGATTGAAGCAAATCTCAAAAAAATTCAAGCCATTCAAAAGATGACTGCTCCAAAAATGATCAAAAAAGTTCAGCGCCTGACTGCGAAAGTAGTATCTCTAAATCGCTTTATCTCGAGATCGGTCGAGCGATGCATGCCCTTCTTTCGAGTTCTCAGACAACCAAAGAACTTCTGCTGGATGGCGGAGTGCCAATGGACATTCGAGGAGCTTAAAAACCACCTCAGCTTACCTCCACTATTAGCAAAGCCTAAACCCAAAGAAGAATTATTTCTGTACCTAGTAGTCTCTTCGGTGGCCCTGGCGGCAGTCCTGATCAAGAAAAAAGCGAAGATGTAGCGACCGATCTACTATGTAAGTCGGGTCCTGAGGGATACGAAGATTAAGTACTCTAGGCTAGAAAAATTGACTTACTCTCTTCTAATTGCTATCAAAAGATTTCGATCTTACTTTTAGAAGTATACCATAACGGTCCTCATAGACCAACCAATAAAAGCAGTCCTTCATTGAATGGATGCTTCTGGGAGAATCGCAAAATGGATGATCGAGCTTACAGAATTTAACATCAACTATCAACCCCGGTTATCGATCAAGACCTAGATATTGATAGATTTTATGATAGAATGTACTATTTCAACTGAAGCCGAGCTTGAATAAAATGAGACCGACGCCCTGCTGTCGCGACCAAACCTCCCTAAGGAGAGTGCCAACCTTTCCGAAGGCTTTTGGGCTCTGTACGTAGATGGTTCATCCAACTCCACTGAAGCAAATGTGGAATTGGTCTTAGTCAGTCCCAAGGGAGTCGTCGCTGAGTACGTGCTATGCTTTGAATTTTTCGCGACTAATAATGGGGCCGAATATGAAGCACTGATCATCGGATTAAAAATAGCAAAAAAATTAAAAGTAGATCAGCTTCAAGTCTACAGTGATTTTCAATTAGTGGTCGGCCAAGTTAATGGCAGCTACGAAGCGCGGGAGGAAAGCTTGATGAAATATCTTAAGAAAGTAAAGAATTTAACTCTGGCCTTCGACAGTTTTAGCATTCGATAGATTTTGAGGGTAGAAAATGTAAAAGCCGATCTTCTCTCTAAGTTGGCCACTTCAGTCCTAGCCGAACTATCCAAAGAAGTATTTTTCGAGACTCTGAAGAGCCCAAGTCCAGAGAAATCCCAGGTCATTTTACAGACGGAGCTCGAGCTGAGCTGGATTGACCCGTTGGTTGCCTACCTCAAGGAGGGAGTCCTTTCTCGTGATCCAAAAGAAGCTCAAAAGCTCAGAAATCAAGCCTCTTAGTACGTTTTATATGAGGGTAGATTGTATAAGAGGTCGTACTCGCTACCTCTGTTAAGATGTCTGATAGGGACGCGATGTTGTCGTTAAGACACCGTGTTTATCAGTTTAATCCGACTTCTTAAAATAATTAAAAATGCATAGATAGCAATGAGTCGGGTCGAATCCACAGGGAAGGTAGTATTTTTAGATTTGAAATCTTTGGTTTTTTGAAAAGAAAAGAAGAAAAGGATTTGAGTTTTCAGAATCAAAAGTGAAGTCGAAAAATAAAAAGTAAATTTAAACTTGGTACTAAGATCTACTAGTTAGATCTTAGCATCTACTTGCAAAGCAATAATTTAAAGTACAGAAATTAAATTACAATAAAAATAAAAAATAAGAAATTAAAATACAAAAATAAAATTTTTATTAACTAAAATTTTAGAATTTAAATACATAAAATTTTAAAAAGAAAAGATAATAAAATAAAATAGCCTGATCTCTGATCTTGGATCGGCATTGGCAGAAAGATGGTGTAGAAGCTCGGCACCCGTTGCTTCGAAGCAGCCTTTAACCCATAGCCTGGCTTCGCCCTGTACCAAAGCTTCACCTTGATCGGAGATGTTGATTTCTGGAGGCCTAGGGTCCTTTTTATAGTGCTAGGAGGGCTGGATATTTTTTTCTAAAGGCAATATGGGACTAATGAACTTTGTAATCATCAAAATTTGAATAAAATTTAAATTAAAATAGCTCTGATATGATCTCTGATAAATCTGATAAAATCCAGCCGTTCAATAGGAATCCAACGGTCCAAAAATCATCAAAATCGGATGCAGATCAAGCTCAGATCGGGTCGGATTAAATTCTGGCCGTTGGATCGCGCTTGATCGAGGAAATCTGGCCGCAAATCATGCGCTTCGGAGAGTCTTGATCACCGTCCGGCAGCTTTCTGGACCGTCGGATCATCGCCTGGATCGAGCGCTGCCATCCGATGGTGATCCGCGTGATGTTTGTATCTGAATAAAATTCGGAAGCAACCACAGCCGTCCGATCCTGACCGCAAACAACCACATCCGTCCGATCGCGCAATAACTGTTCCCATGGACCGCGTGGACCGGCCGCACCGCACACCGCAACCAATCAGCGCCGCTGTTGTCGGACGAAAAGACTAAATTACCCTTGTGAGCCGCGATAAATTTCTGTAGACCCTTAAGGGGTCTAGGTCCACCACGTGGCAATCTCTGATTCGCCGGAATTTGCTGAGCTGGCGGTCCACGCCTGGATCGTGGACCGGCTGATGGCTTCAACGGCTGAGTCGGCTTGATGGCTCGGCTTGGCTTGGTG
Organism: Cocos nucifera; assembly: GCA_006176705.1. Taxonomy (NCBI): domain Eukaryota; kingdom Viridiplantae; phylum Streptophyta; class Magnoliopsida; order Arecales; family Arecaceae; genus Cocos; species Cocos nucifera. Next base: position 89,833 of record QRFJ01000641.1, on the reverse strand, counting down.
GCTCGGCTTGCGGAGCCGGCTGAGCCATTTTCTTTTTTTTATTTAATTTTTATTTATTTTATATTTTTAAAAATTCATATCTTTTTCCATTTTAGCTCCGTTTTACTTGAAATTTATTTCGTTGTGATCAAAAAAATGAGCTCTTTCTATTGATAATAAAATTTTATTTTTTAATTTTTATTAATTTTTATTATTTTTTAATTAATTTTTTAATTAATAAAAATATGAATTTTTTCAAAAATTATATATAAATTGATTAATAATTCTTAAAAATTAATATAAATTAATTAATAAATTAATACTTTTATTGGTGAATTTATGATGCTTATCACACCCCCCAACTTAAGCTTTGCTCGTCCTCGAGTAAAGAAAGAATTTAGTTTTAAATACCTTTTAACTTTAGAGTTTTCGAATTTTACCTAAGCAATTTTCAAAATGGCCATTGATATTCAGTAGAGCTTAAATGAGATATATCATTGGGGTATTAATACTTATCAATAGAAAAATTAAGTAAAGAACATTAAATTTTTTAGAACTTTTTCTAAATTATTCCTTCACTTTTATCTCTGATTTGTCTAAACTTTCATATAGGCAGGTGTATTGCTACTTCCATCCTTCATTTATTAATTTTTATTTTCACATTGCCCACTTTTTGATGCGAATATCATTGCTTACTTAGGCAACGGGACCCGGTTACTCGGTGGGAAAACCAATTTTTTTTTTTTTTTTTTTTTTTTTAACGTTGTACCACTATTGAGTGTCTTAACTCCTTAAGCTTTCTATTTGATCCATGTAGCGAGTCTTGGGCCAATGACTCCCAAACCAGTTGGCTTTAGGGCACTAGGTATAGAATACCCCTCGGGCTTACTAGCTCGAATCAAATAGGCTACGAGTTAAGACTAGCTTTACAACGAGCTTCTTTGCCCTTCCCACCTTTTGATGCTTGCTTAGGCGAAACTCAATGCTTGCTTAGGCAAAGAGGCCCGGTTACTCAGTGAGAAGTACTTGGAAACTATTTTATTAAAATAAATTTTTATATGAAGAAACGTATAGTTACCCTACACAAGCCTATAAAAAGTAGACTTTTCTTTGATGCTAGTAGAAATAATTAGAAATGCTCCAAGAAAAAAAATTTTATGTTCTAGACTTAACTCTTTATTGAATTTTCTTAATACTTGATTCCTCAATATCTCATAGATTCTCTGATCTGTGCATCAATTTTTTTTTAAAAATGCTTAGTTTAATTCGATTCTTAAGCATAATCAAGGTATCTAAATACTAAATACTAACTTTTTTCGAGGACTTAAAATTTTAAAATTTTTATTTTTCTCTCCCCCAACTTAATCGACATTGTCCTCAATGGAGAAGAAGAAAAAATAAAGGATGTAATAAAAAAAACATGGAAGAATACACCTAACTCAGTATATATATATATTTATATATTTATTTATTTATTTTTTTTTGGTCCAGCACATGCCTTTGAAAATTTGAGCTCTCCCTCCAACTTATTCAAATTATCCTAAAAAAATAAACTAAAAAAAATAAATTAGATAAAAACTAAATATTGGGTTGCCTCCCAACAAGCGCTAAGTTTACCGTCTTCAGCCAGACACAATGTAGCTCACTATCCTGTGTCGAATATTGGATTGACAAATTCCAATGGTTTTGGATTGCCAATCTCAGAAAGTTGATTTATAATCCCATTATTGATATAATCTTTGTTAATTTTAGGGATATAATTTATGATTCCATTCTCAGACCCATGTTTATTAAGAATTTCTCCTATTTGTTCTTCTAAAATGCTCATGAATGGAGTTTTTGTTTAGGAGTTAAGTTTGATTCAATGGGTGCTGGAATGGTGACTAAAGGCGGTTTTAATTCTGGAGGTAAATTAATGTGATCCTGCTTAAACAACTCCATTGACATTTCATTACATGCCTTTTGATTTTTATAAGAAGAACCAGCTTCTAGGGTTGAAGGGAATAGGACATTAGGTTTATAAGTCTCGGGTAAATCATCTATTCTCTTTTTCCCTTATTTCTATCTCATTTAAACTGGAACTAGCATCAGTACTAATTCCTGGCTTGGGTTCTTCTATGTGGTTAGTCTCAGTACTAACCAGTTCCTCTAAATTTTTATTTTGGCTAGCATCAGTACTAGCCTCTCTCACCTGGATCTTGGTATGGGTCCATAAGAATCCTATAGCTTTTAAGTTCAGGAATTACTTTGGTATTCTCAAATTGGAGATTCTTAGATGAAACATTAGATTGATAATTTAATCCAGGTGGTTGGTGGTCATTAGGTGGGTTATTTGAAATTGGTAGGTTCGGTAGTTGATCTAGTTCTCTCCTCATGTTAGACTCAACTAATTATCCTATTTGAGCTTCTAGTCTGGCGATAGATTGCTGTTGAGTTAGAATTAATTGTTGAAGTTGGTTAAATCTATCATCAGCTAGATTGGTCTGTTGAGGAGGTGGGTATGAAGGCTGATTATAATATGATGGCTGGTTAAACTGACTAGGCTGACCATTATTATAGGCATAATTTTGATAATTTTGCTCAAGTGAAATTTGGGTCTGAGCCTGAGTCTGTTGGGATGTCCAAGAAAAATTAAAGTTACTCCAATCTGAATTATATGAATTTGAAAATGGGTCATTAATCAATTTGGAGTATCCTTGAGTAGCTTGAACTTGTTCTTGGATAAAATATGGAAACTGTGCAGTCATAGGATATTCACTTACATGATGGGTTGGACTAGCACAGATTGAATAACTCTCCTGATAATTAGAAGATGATGTGAATTGTGCAGGAGATTGTTGACCTAGGGTTAGGAGTTGATCTATTTTCTGAGCAAGAAGGTCAACTTTATCTAATTTTTGGACTATTAGATTTCATATTAGCCATTTGATTATTATGTTTAATGTGAATCAACCATTCAATTAAGTTCAACTAAATCAGAAAAAGTGATTTCCTACCATGCATGTATTAGTGTAACCCTAATGTATGGTTTCAAAAAAAATTTTTAGAATATTTTTTTTTTTTATTATTATTTTATTTTATTATATTAAAAATTAATTTTTTTTATTTTTATTAATTTTAATTTAATTTAATTATTATTTTTAATATTTTTTTAGTTAGTTTAATTTAATTTTTATTTTATTTTATTTTATTTTATTTTTAGAGGAGTAAGAAGAAGAAAGAAAGAAGAGTTCTAAAGAAGAGGTCCTAAGGAGTCCTAGAACTAAGAAGAAAGAGAAGAATTAGGTTTAATTAGGATTTGATGTTGGTTAGCAATCAAGTTGGTCAATCAATCCTGACTAAGGGTTATCCTAGATCTAGACAGCTCCTAACTGCCAAGGTCACCTTCAAGCCCTCCAAGTGTAGGATTAGCCAATCAACTAGCCAGGTAAGTGTAAGGTCGGTGGGAGTCCCCCCGTTGCTTGCCTTAGACACCAATTGTGCTTGGCCAGGTAAGCGAACGGAACCAATTAGAAACCACCTTCCTTCGGGCCCAAGTCGTCCCTGAACCACTTTCCTAGACACCAGTCAAATTGACTTATCCTAACCCGGTTCAACTCTTAGGATTCCTTATCCTATTGAGCTCGAGTTCCTAGGGTTGATGTCTAATTGATTTTAAAATTAAAGGCTTAGGTCAATGCAGGATGCTGGTTGGTTGTTTGTGGGCTAAGGAAGGGTGATCAAATCCCCACCTTATCTTGTTTAATTGGGTTGTGCCCTTAATTTGATTTAATATGAATATGCACGAAAAAAAAAAAAAATTCAATCAAAGGGTTTTATGCAATTTAAACTAGATGCATGCAACTAATTGAATTCTGAAAGGCTTACCTTGCCTCCAGCAATCACCAAAAAAATAAAAATAAAAATAAAGATAAAAATAAAACTAATATGATGCATGCTCTAAAGCAGTTAGGATTTCTAATCTTATCATGAGGCTTTTAATTAGGATTTAAATAAATATTTTTTTAAAATTAATTTAAAAATAAAATAAATAAATAAATAAAATAAAAAGAAAAGAGGACTAGGGTTAGGATTGATCTCACCCAAAACTTCTGATGCTTTCTTCGTTTTTTTTTTTTTTCTACAAAATAATAAAAAAAATTAGTAAGCAATATTAAAAAAAATTTATAATTAATTTACAAAAAAAAAAATCAAAGAAATCAAAAAAAAAAATAGCATCTATTCCTTCCCCGGCAACGGCGCCAAAAACTTGATAGGACGCGATGTTGTCGTTAAGACACCGTGTTTATCAGTTTAATCCGACTTCTTAAAATCATTAAAAATGCGTAGATAGTAGTGAGTCGGGTCGAATCCACAGGGAAGGTAGTGTTTTTAGATTTGAAATCTTTGATTTTTGAAGAAAAGAAAAAGAGAAATTTGAATTTTAGGAATCAAAAGTGAAGTCGAAAAGTGCAAAAATTAAAAGGTGCAGAGGAATTTAAACTTGGTACTAAGATCTACTAGTTAGATCTTAGCATCTACTTGCAAAGCAATAATTTAAAGTGCAGAAATTAAATTACAATAAAAATAAAAAGTAAGAAATTAAAATGCAAAAATAAAATTTTTATTAATTAAAATTTTAGAATTTAAATACATAAAATTTAAAAAGAAAAGATAAATAAAATAAAATAGCCTGATCTCTGATCTTGGATCGGCATTGGCAGAAAGATGGTGTAGAAGCTCGGCTCTTCTTCTCGGCACCCGTTGCTTCGAAGCAGCCTTTAACCCATAGCCTGGCTTCGCCCTGTACCAAAGCTTCACCTTGATCGGAGATGTTGATTTCTGATGGCCTGGGGTCCTTTTTATAGAGCTAGGAGGGCTGGATATTTTTTTCTAAAGGCAATATGGGACTAATAGCCTTTGTAATCATCAAAATATAAAGAAATTTGGATAAAATTTGAATCAAAATAGCTCTGATATGACTCTGATAAATCTGATAAAATCCAGCCATTCAATAGGAATCCAACGGTCCAAAAATCATCAAAATCGGATGCAGATAAGCTCAGATCGGGTCGGATTAAATTCTGGCCGTTGGATCGCGCTTGATCGAGGAAATCTGGCCGCAAATCACGCTTCGGGAGTCTTGATCACCGTCGGGCAGCATTCTGGACCGTCGGATCATCGCCTGGATCGAGCGCTGCCGTCCGATGGTGATCCGCGTGATGTTTGTATCTGAATAAAATTCGGAAGCAACCACAGCCGTCCGATCCTGACCGCAAACAACCACATCCGTCCGATCGCGCAATAACTGTTCCCATGGACCGCGTGGACCGGCCGCACCGCACACCGCAACCAATCAGCGCCGCTGTTGTCGGACGAAAAGACTAAATTACCCTTGTGAGCCGCGATAAATTTCTGTAGACCCTTAAGGGGTCTAGGTCCACCACGTGGCAATCTCTGATTCGCCGGAATTTGCTGAGCTGGCGGTCCACGCCTAGATCGTGGACCGGCTGATGGCTTCAACGGCTGAGTCGGCTTTGATGGCTTGGCTTGGCTTGGTGGCTCGGCTTACGGAGCCGGCTGAGCCGTTTTCTTTTTTTATTTAATTTTTATTTATTTTATATTTTTAAAAATTCATATCTTTTTCCATTTTAGCTCCGTTTTACTTGAAATTTATTTCGTTGTGATCTGAGCTCTTTCTATTGATAATAAAATTTTATTTTTTAATTTTTATTATTTTTTATTATTTTTTAATTAATTTTTTAATTAATAAAAATATGAATTTTTCAAAAATTATATATAAATTGATTAATAATTCTTAAAAATTAATATAAATTAATACTTTTATTAGTAAATTTATGATGCTTATCAATGTCTCCGACCTTCAGAGGCCGACTTTGCATTGTGGGAAGTGTACTTTGAAATCACGTAGGAGCCAGGTCCCTGTCATAAAAACTACTTCGGTAAGGGTACTATTAGCCGACCTTATTTCATGATTCTGTAGAGTATGTTAAGAAATATGACCGCTGTCAGAAGAATGCAAATGCATAAAGATAGCCGACCTTCGAGCTTACTCCGCTAAGTGCACCTTAGTCATTTGCGTAATAGAAAATGGATATACTTGGCCCTTTCTCGATGGCATCCGGATAGTGAAAGTTCCTCCTGATCGCGATCGACTATTTCACCAAATGGATCGAGGCTGAACCACTAGCAAAAATTATCGAGGTCAAAGTATAGGACTTCATCTGAAAGTCGATAGTCTATCGGTTCAATCTACTCCGAACTCTCATAACTGATAATGGGCGATAGTTCGCTAGGACGAGATTCATCGAGTTCTGCGAAAATCTAAACATCTCTCACCATTTTACATCGGTAGCTCACCCACAGGCAAATGGAGAAGCCGAAGTGACCAACCGGACTCTACTGTAAGACATCAAGACGAGGCTTGACAGAGCAAAGAAGACCTGGGTGGATGAACTCTACCACATCCTCTGGGCATATCGAACTACATAAAGGTTGCCGACTGAGGAAACATCCTTCATCTTGGCCTTCGAAATGGAGGCAGTTATACCAATCAAGCTTAAACTTTCATCAGCATGGATCATGGCCTTCAATGAGCAACATAACTCATAGGACCTTAGAGCCAACCTCGATCTACTGAAAGAAGAAAGGAAAAAAGCCTAGCTCCGGATGGCGGCCTACAAGCAAAGGATGGCCCGATATTATAACTCCAGAGGCAGAAGTAAAACATTCAAAGTGGATGACTTAGTACTTCGACGAACTGCCATCTCCCAACCTCAAAGCCAGGGGAAGCTTGCTCCAAATTAGGAAGGCCCATATGAAGTGGTAGAGGTCGTCCAGCCCAAAACTTATCGTCAGAAGGAGCTCAGAGGAGCAATGCTCCCACGATCTTGGAACTTAGAAAATCTGAGAATGTACTATCAGTAATTTTTCCTCAATAAAATACCTCGATTTCATCATTATTATTTCTTGATGTGAAAATTATGTGATGATAAGAAAGAAGCAACTAAAAGCAGCCATGTTAAGAATAAGAGGAGAACCCCATCCTAACATGAGCAAAGTCGAAGGCCTCATTCATTTTAGACGAGATGGAGGAAGAGGCCCTGGCAATGGCCCTTATGTGTCCCTACAGTCCATTAGAATAGGAGGAGAACCCCATCCTAACTTGAGCAAAGTCGAAGGCCTCATTCATTTTAGATGAGATGGAGGGAGAGGCCCTAGCAACGGCCCTTATGTGCCCCCACAGTCCGTTAGGAAAGGATAACTCGTCCTAACGTGAGAAAGTCAAAGGCCTCATTTATTTTAGACGAGATGAGAGGAGAGTCCTGGTAATGACTCTTATGTGCCCCGACAGTCCTTGAAATAGGAGTAAATATCATCCTAATGTGAGCAAGCGAAGCTCGTTATTCTAGACGGAACAAGAGAAAAAGCATGGAATTATTCCAACAACAACAGGAAATCAAAACTGCTCTTTCGAGCCTCTACGTCAGTGGGAGATAAATCTTCTTCACCTCGATTTTGGAGATAGATCTCTCCGAGCTTCACTACAACCTCGGCTGCTAGAGAATATCTACCGAGCTTATACGTCAAACAGAAGATAGATCTCTTCAATCTCAACTATTGAGATAAATCTCTCCTTGTTAGATATTGTGCCTAGAAGTCAGAATTGGCTGACACTTATAATACACTTCTAGGAGCAAAATTATAATTTGACTATAATAATAAAATAGATTATTTTCTATCACATATGTGTATTTAGTGTCTGTGATACATCCTTTGAGTTAATGGTAATGATATTCTTATTTTCAAGAGTTGAAAATTTAAGACAAGAATTCATTATTAACTAAAATGCTCCTGATTAGATCATCATAAGGATGGTGCTTGATCTGAAGTTAGTGTACAATCGCTTCTTTATAGTAGATGAGTCTTTGAGTCTATGATATAGAGACATCAGACGAGAGTAAGTACTCGTTAGAGAATGAGGGCACTGAGCATGACCACCTCGAGTAGTCATAAGGAAGTCTACCTTCTCGTCGATGACTGACTCGAAGCTACAGTGGTGTCTGTTTTTGACCTGAGTGTCGACAGTTCATCTTGAGGGTGTTATAGTTTGACTACACCATGACTCGGTTTCTAGCCATTCGGAATCCTGAGTGTATGTTTGGCTATTAGCATGTTCATTATAGGAATTGGATTGCACAAGATGAATCTATCTACTTCGGTGGTATGAGGAGCAGTCCTATGATATCATGAGAATCAAGTCCATAAGCCATGCCATGCAGAGAGTGAATAATAGAAAAGAGTTTCTATTAAGGTTTTCACATCGGACTGAATTAATATTAAAATCATATGATAGAAATTAGGTATTGAAGTTCACCTTAATCCTAATCTGATCGGAACTCAAGATAGAAAACTTAACCACACAAGTAGTACACAAGAAGTTGCATCTTCATTTTGAATGGGTTGCTACATATACTGCTAGATGTCACTAGTATTTATGGGAGCCAATATAGTAATCGAATCTACGCCAGGGTAAAGATGAATCAATCTAGTTATCAGAATCAGAAGAGTTTTGAATCGTCGATAGAGAAGTTTGCGTTGATGTCGTGATGAGAGATTCACGAATATCCGCATTACCATACAGAACTCGAACCTAACTAGATCATAAAACAAGGATTTTGGATATGAGATATCATCAATTGAGATAAATCCAGTTTAATTGATTTGAATTAGATTCAATTAGGTTCAAGAAAATCATGTTAGCACACGATTGAACCTAACATTCTCCTTTCTCCATCATTAAAAGTTAACTCAACTAAGTCAAAAAAATTTGTACTCACTCAGGTATCTTTACTTGATCTGACTGAAGCATGTCCAGATCAGAAAAAATTATCTTTTAATTATTGAGAGAAAATTTGAGATAACACCTACATTTCCGTCACCTGCTAATTCTTGTTCTTTGACTTTAGTCAAACGTTGACCTTTGATCCTTGGACATCTGTGTTAGATATATGTGCCCTAGAAGCCAGAATTGGCTGACACTTGTAATACACTTCTAAGGGCAAAATTATAATTATGACTATAATAAATAAAATGGATTATTTTCTATCACATATGTGTATTTAGTGTCTGTGATACATCCTTTGAGTTAATGGTAATGATAATTCATATTTTCAAGAGTTGAAAATTTAAGACATGAATAATCATTATTAACTCATAAAATGCTCCCGACCATAGGATCATCACGAGGATGGTGATTGATCCGGAAGGTTGGTGTACAATCGCTTCTCTTTAGTAGATGAGTCTTGAGTCTACGGTGTGGAGACACCAGGAGCGAGAGTACAGGTACTCGTTAGAGAACGAGGGCACTGAGCGTGACCACCTCGAGTAGTCATTAGGAAGTCTACCTTCTCGTCAATGACTGACTCGATGCTGCAGTGGTGTGTCTGGTTCTTTGACCTGAGGTGCATCGGCAGTTCACCTTGAGGGTGTTATAGTTTGACTACACCATTACTCGATCTCCTAGCCATATGGAACCCTGAGGTGTATGTTGGCTATAGCATGTTCATTGTAGGAACTGGATTGCATCAAGATGGAATCTATCTACCTCGGTGGTAGAGGAGCAGCCCTATGATGAATCATGAGAATCAAGTCCAGAAGCCCATGGCCATGGCAGAGTGAAATAATAGAAAGAGTTTCTATTTAGATTTTCACATCGGACTCGAATCGAATGATTACATCATATGACAGAAACTAGGGTTTGACGAGTTCACCTTAACCCTAATCTGATCGGGGCTCAAGATAGAAGAACTTAATCACACAGGTAGCTGCACCAAGAGGTTCGCATTCAGCTCTGATGGGTTGCCACCATATACTGCTAGGTGTCACTGGTGGATTTTGGGAGCAATTAGAATGATTTAGATGATCGATCATTCTAGCTGTTCGAATCAGAAGAGTTCTGATCCATCGAAAGGAGTTTCGATGATGTCGATGATAGAGATCATGACATATCCCATTACCATACAGAACTGAACCTAACTGGGTCACACAAACAAGGGTTTGAATCTGGTGATCATCAATTGAACTGATCCAGTTCAATTGATCTGAATGAGATTCAATTAGGTTCAAGGAAAATCGTGCTAGCACTCGATTGAACCTAACGTTCTTCTTTTGCTATCATAAATAAGTTGTCCTGACTGAGCCAAAGGAGTTTGTGCTCAATCAGAGGCCTTCATATGGTCTGACTGGAGGTTGTCCAAGTCAGAAAAGGTTGTCTTATTTTGTAAGACATTACCTGCCATTTTTGGTCACCTGCCATTTCTTGTTCTTTGACTTTGGTCAAAAGTCTACCTTTGACTGGTCAAATGTTGACCATTGATACTTTGACTTTTGACCACATGTCACGCACCTATTGGAGAGCTGGTGGGGGCCTGTCCCCCTGCCAGAACCTGGCAAGGAAGAGGGCGCACGCCACCCTTGGCGTGTGCCCAAGTTGGAGGCGCCTAGGAGTCCCTGTTGGACAGGGACTCCATCTCCTTTTTGGATTCCAATTAGAGTTCTCCTAAGAACCAACTTTGACTGGTCTTAGGCACCCTCTAAGGAGGAATCCAGGGGACTCTATTCCCACCAATCAGATTTAGATCTGATTTCACAAAGGGTTGTGATTGGTTGGGAAGAAGAGAAGTTGGATCACAGATAGTCTATAAATAAGACCCTGCGCCCAACCCAGATTGTGATTGGAAGTGATTGAAAGGAATCACAATTCCCCATGCCCAAGGCTGCCTCTCCCCTCTTCCTCCATGCCAAACCACCTTCTCCCCTTCCTCTCCACATCCAAAAGGAGTTTTGGACTTTTGGTTGGTGCGATCCAGATCAAAGAAAGGCGACTGAAAGCTAGAAGGCTGCACTGCTGCAAAGGACGACTGCTGATCTTCAAAAGAAGTTTTGAAGATCCTTCCACATCAGATCCAGATCTAATTTTTGGAGATGTGATAGAGAAGAAGAGGATCTCCAGATCCAGCCCGAGTGGATACCGATAGAGGCCAGGCACTTGCGTGGCTAGATCCAGAACCTTCCGCTGCATACAGGATCATCAATGGATAATAGGATTACCAATATCAAGATAAATTAAATTTAATTTAATTTATCTAGATTTTATTTAATTTTTAAAATAATAATAATCAGATCTAAAATATCTTAGATCTGATCTAGATCAAAGAGAAAAAATTTTGAAAAATATCTCTTGATCTGATCAAATCTGAATGAACCTAGACCGAAAAATCAGAATTTTTCTTCAATCTGCCCATGTGTCATGCACTTATTGGAGAGCAGATAGAGGCTTGTCCCCTCTTTAAAAATTGGAAAGGAAGGGGTGCACACCTAGGATGGTGTGCGCCCATGGATAGGGATGCCTGGAGTCCCACATGGATGGGACTCCAGGTTGCTTCTTGGATTCAAACTAGGTGACCCTCATCTATGGACTTTGATCAGTCTTAGGTGCCACCTTAGGATGAATCTGTGGGTCTCTAATCTAATTGGTTCAGGTGATGTCATCCCATCAATTAGATTTAGATCTAATTGAACGAAGCAACATGATTAGCCAGGGTGATGTGGCACTGCATAGCACAGCAGGGTCTATATAAAGACCTATCTGCGCCCACTTTAAAAGACTTCTCTCCTCGCCTATGTCCCAAGACTGCTCCTCTCCCTCCTCTATGCCACCTTTCTGATCCTCTCTCTCCTTTTCATGCCCAAGTAAGTTGGGCCTTCAGATTAGTGCGAGTCAGGCAAAAAAAGGCTGACGAAAAAGGAAGAAAGCAGCACTGCTGCAGAGACGATGGATGATTTTTAGAATAAGTTTTGAAATCCTCCAAATCAGATTCAGATTTAATTTTTGGAGAAAAGAAAGAGAAGAAGAAGATCTTCAGATCTAGCTTTAGTGGATACCGGTAGAGGCCAGGCGCTTGCGAGGCTAGATCCAGAACCTCAGGCAATCAGAAGATCATTAACGGATAATTAGATTACCCAGAATCAAGGTAAAATTAATTTAAATTTAATTTAATTTAATTTTTTTATTTATCAAATCATAAAATTAGATCTAAAAGATGTCAGATCTGATTAGGATCTAAGAAAATTTTTTTGAAATATGCCTCTCGATCCAATCAGATCTGAACGAACCTGACTCCGAAAAATCAGAATTTTCCTTCAACTGGTATCAGAGTCAGGTTCTTATAAAATTTATTTAGATCTAATTTAATCTGATAAATTTATGATTTTAGATATCACATGAGATATGATTAGATCTAAAATTAAAAAATTAAAGAATTAAAATTAATTAATCTAGATCTAATATGTATGAGATACATAACTAGATTAGGAATAGAATTATTCTATGTGTAGTCTAGTATAATCATAATTTTTATTTGATTAAATATAATTTTTAAATTTATTTATTTACTATTTTTTGATCTTATAAATATTATAATCAGATCTAAAAATAAAAAATAAATTTAATTTAATTTGTTCATATGAGATATGATAGTTGCATGTTTAAACTAGTTGTAGAATAGTTCTACAATAGGATCTAGATTAAATTTTATTTGATAAGATCAAATTTAAATTTAATTTTTTAGATGATTATGAGATAATTTAGATCTGAAAAATATGCATGCATGATACATGAGATGTATACAAAACATATTTTTAATTAGATCAATTTTCTTATATGTGATATATGCTTAGATCTAATTAGCTTTTATAGATTAGTTGTATTTCTGATTAAGATGTTTCCCTTGGCCGTCCGATCATAAGAATAAGTAGGGCTTAAAGACCCTCTCCTTCTATTTGATGAGGTATTCTTATGATGTGTAGTGTACTGCGCGTTCATCCTTAATCAGAAATTGAAAACTTACTTTCTGCAAAATCCTAGATCCTGAAATCTTAGGATTTTATTTGTATGTTTTATTTTTGAATCCTAAACTTAATTAAGAATTAAGAATATAAAATATATTAGGTCTAAAATTAAGAATTTTTAGATCTAAGATATGTTCATAAAATTGGGTTCAGGCTTGGATAGCTTAATTAGGTCTAGCGGTTGATCAAACCGAATAAAAAGTTGGTTAGATGGGATCAACAATGCTTATTTGACCAGCCTAATAGGATTAAGTCTGGGTCAAGATCGAGTCACGTGAGTGATCGATCAAGCTAAGATCTAATTAGGCTCAGTGGTTAGAGTCTAAATTGTAGGCTAATCTGATTAGTTCTAGCTTAATAATTTGGTGTCTAAGATAAATTTGGCAAATACGACCGACTGACTTTTAATTGGGAGCTACTCGACTTGAATGCATTCTTATCGAGTTAATGGCATATCCCTTCCACTAGTCTCACTTACCTGATCATGTTTGTTGACTCAGTTCTGATCTGAGGTGGTCAATAATCCGAGCTAACCCATGCCACTAGGTTAGTCATAATGGTTATGACTATGTCAAGTCTAGTTTAATGAGACCTAAATCAAATCTCCTTAAGAAAAGATTAAGTCTAAGATCTTCCACCATTGTAGATGTGCGGGTCCTTCTTGGGGTTGATTATTCTTAACTGGTTACAGTGGCTCAATTGCATCAAAAAGATGCAACCATATCTATTAGGCATTGGATGCTACAGGCTAGAGGATGGATTGGGCTCAATATTTTGGATACGGTAAGAAACTCAATTAGGAATCCAATCTATGCAAATAATGGGTCTGACTTAACTAAGGAGTGGATCAATATTTCGGACATGGTGAGATTCATGAATTAGAGACCAAGATTGGATGCATCATGATTAGAGAATCATTGAATAAGAGTTGTTCACCCATTGGCTAACCCATCACCAATAATTGTTAGGTGAGGTGATGAGTCAGTCGATGGGACTGCATCATCCACTAGAAATTAGTAATCATGAAGATTTTTACATCTCTACAGAGAGAGTATACGGATCCAAAAAAATAGTGAAAGCTAATTTATTTAAAAATAAAAATTTTTAAATAAATTGGTTAAGTCTTAATTATAGTATCTAATTAAAAATTTTGACTCTCTACAGAAAAATATCTGCATCCAATCCACTAGCACGAATTCTGAACACCCATACTCTGACCAAACCAAATTACAAGGATTGACTCCAAAACTTTAAAATTATTTTGGATTCTAAAAAATTAACTCATATATTGGATCATGATCCTTCCATCTTACTAGCTTGTCCATCTACTGAGCAGAGAGCATCTCTGGATAAGTGGATAGACGATGATAACAAGGTCAGATACTACATATTGAGCTCAATGTCTGATGAACTTCAGTACCAACATGAAGATATCAGGACTGCTCGCCAAATATTGGCTCACCTACAGGAGATGTTTGGTAAACAGAGTCGCACAACCAAGTATCAAGTCACTAAATGACTGTTCAAGGCTAAGATACGTGATGGACAGTCAATCCAAGATCATTGTCTGATGATGATCAAGGACATGAAAGAGCTTGAGAAGCTCGGAGTAAGGTTGGACTTGGATCTGTAGAATGATATAATTTTACAATCCTTGACTGATGCGTATGGGCAGTTCATCATGAACTATCATATGCATAAACTTCAAAATTTTTTGGTCGAACTTATAAATATGCTGGTTACCATTGAGCTTTCCATGAAAGATTCTAAAGGCTCAGTACTTGCTATGGAACAAACTTCTTCTAAGAGAAAGTCTTTTGAAAAGAAGAAGAAGTCTATGAAAAAGCAAAACATGGAAAGAGAAAAGAAGAAAAAGGCAGAGCTGAAGAAGAAGGCCACTGACAAAGAAAAGTATTTTCATTGCAATAATGATGGCCACTAAAAGTGAAACTGCCCTACTTACCTGACCATCCTAAAGAAGAAGGCAGGTCCTTCTGGAGGTATGCTCGTTATTGAGTCTAACCTTACGGTCTCTTCTACATCCAGTTGGATGCTTGACTCTGATTCTAGTACTCACTTATGTACTTCTATACAGGGTCTTGAGGATAGCAGGGGACTAAGGAATGGTGAGATGATCCTGTGCATCGAAAATTGAGCAAGAGTTGCTACCGTGACTGTGGAAATATACCCTCTTCGACTACCATCTAATTTTAACTTAGTATTAAAAGACTGTTATTATGTGCCTGCAGCAAGTAAGAATTTGATTTTTGTTTCTTGCCTTGTATTAGAAGGCTTTGTAATTAGTTTTTTTAAGAACCATTGTAACATTCTTTATGAAAGAAATAAAATTGCAAATAGTTTCTTTATCAACGGTCTTTATTAGTTACATGTTGATGTATCTATTTTTAATTTTGAGCAAAATATGAATGCCATAAAATCAAAACGTCCTAGGGATGGTCCTAATGATAGGTATCTATGGCATCTAAGATTAGGTCATATAGCAGAAGATAAGATTAACAAATTGGAGAAAACTGGGCTATTGAGTCCGTTGACTTTTGAGTCATATTAATTTATGAATCCTGTCTTCATGGCAAAATGACTAAGCTCTCTTTTGTAGGACATGGAGAAAGGGCCACGGATCTTCTTGCCCTAGTACATACTGATGTGTGTGGCCCATTTGATGTGCCGGCTAGAGGCAGCTTAGTCTACTTCATAATCTTTACCGATGATTTATCTAGGTATGGGTATGTGTATCTTATGAAACACAAGTTTGAAGTCTTTGAAAAGTTTAAGGAGTTCAGACATGAAGTAGAAAAGCAAACTGAAAAATTCATTAAGGTTCTTTGATCAGATCGAGGAGATGAATACCTTAGTCAAAAATTTTTAGACTATCTCAAGAAAAATGGTAGTCTCTCAATGGACTCCACCAGGAACACCTCAACTCAATGGAGTTTCAGAATGAAGGAACCGAACCCTATTAGATAGGGTCCGATCCATGATGAGCTACACAGACCTTCCTAATTTTTTTTGGGGATACTGTTTGTTAACTGCAATATACTTACTGAATAGGGTTCTTTCTAAAATCGTTCCTACCACACCATATGAGATATGACATAGTAAGAAACCAAGTCTGAGTCATCTCAGAATTTGGGATTGTCCGACTCATGTCAAAAGATAACAAGCAGACAAGTTAGATTTTAGGTCCTTCAGAGCTCGATTCATAGGATATCCTAAAGAGTCATTAGGGTATTATTTCTACATTCCAGAAGATTACAATGTGATTGTGAGTCGACATGCCATTTTTCTTGAAAAATAGTTTATTCAAGATGGTGGCATTGGAAAGCAGATTAAGCTCGAAGAGAAAGTCTCACAAGAGCAATGAGCTAAGGATCAAATGAAACCAAATTAGGTTAAGCCAATCAATACACTACCTCCTCCACCTCGTAGATCAGAAAGAATTTTTCGTCCCGCTGAGAGGTACTTAGGTACTATTTCAGAGGATGTAGAGAAAATATTTCTCATAGGTAATGGGGTTCATGGTGATGATCCCAAAATCTATAATGAGGCGATATCAGATATCAACTCTGAGAAATGGTTAGAGATAATAAAATCAAAAATTGACTCGATGCATTCAAACCAAGTCTGAATCTTAGTAGATCCTCTAGAAGGTATAGTACCTATTGATGCAGAAACTGATCATCGTCGGATCCAGCTGGAGTGGAGATGGACGAGGTTACCGTCGGGGACCTGCAAAATAAAGTTCTATCCAGAGCTGATGGGGGTGGCTCTGATAGGACCCTCCGACGATCAAGTCAGCTTTGGCCAACAGGAATGGAATGCTCAGAGATGAGTTCCGCAGAGTTTAGAGAAGGAGAGGAGAGCTTAGAGCTTAGAGTTAGCATATCTGGAGGGTCCTTTTTATAGGTAGAGTTTGATGGATGGTGACTGATGGTGATGACCATACCGCTTGATGGCGGGCCGCTCGAGGCTGCACGAGATTTGGTGCGGAGTTGATGGTATCATCAGACCGATAGTGATAGCCATACCGTTCGATAGTGGTGGGCTGCTCGAGATCTGACGAAGTCAGTCATGGAGAAGTGCGCCTATAGTGTCGCCTGTAGCGGACTGATGGTGACCATTCATCCAGATTTAATAGAAGTGGCTCTGAAAAAATAGGCATTGATCGGTGGACTTCGGTATGCATCAATTCCAGAGGAGTTTGGACTCCTAGAGGAGTTCGACCAAGGGAAAACTCGGAAGGAGTTCGATCGGAGGAGTGCGGAGGGAGTTTGGCTCTCGTAGGCGTCTGGCTGAAAGAGCGCGGAGGGAGTTCGACTCTCACAGGAGTCCGACTGAAGCTCGATCGCTGGAGAGTTCGATCGGTTGAAGGAGCTCGACCGCTGAAGCTCTTTCATGGCTACTGGTTGTGTTAAGCTTAGCATCGAACCAGACTTCGACAGGAGCGGGGTTTATCCCCAACAATAGTCCCCCCATTCTCGAGTTTGAAACTTGAAGGAAGTGCAAAAAAGGCGACTGCCGAAGTCCTCTTCTAGGCTCCATGCTGGTTCAGGTTGAAGCTCGAGGGAGATCTCATCTCCAGCCAAAGTTGATGTTGAAGTTGAAGCCCGGGGGAGATCTCATCTCCAACCAAAGTTGAAGTAGATCTCATCTCCAGCGTCCGAGGCTAATTCAGGAGAGATCTCCTCTCCTGCAGCTGAGGTTGATGCGGACGCTTGGGGGAGATCTCATCTCTAGCTGAGGTTGTCGTGGTCACTTGGGGGAGATCTCATCTCTAGCTGAGGTTGGCTCGGTCACTCGAAAGAGATCTTATCTCTGGCCGAGGTTGTTGCGGATGCTTAGAAGAGATCTTATCTCTAGCTGAGATTGTTACGGTCGCTTGGGAGAGATCTTATCTCTGGTCGAGATTGTTTCGATCGCTCGGAAGAGATCTTATCTCTGGCCAAGGTTAGCTCGATCGCTCGGAAGGAATCTTATCTTTAGTCGAGGTTGTCGCGGTCGCTCGGGAGAGATCTTATCTCTGGCCAAGGTTATCTCAATCGCTCGAAAGAGATCTTATCTCTAATCGAGGTTGTCGCGGTCACTCGAAAGAGATCTTATCTCTAGCCGAGGTTGGCTCGGTCGCTCGGAAGAGATCTTATCTCTGGCCGAGGTTATCACGATCGCTCGGAGAGATCTTATCTTTAGCCGAGGTTGAGGCGATCGCTCAAGAGAGATCTTATCTCTAAACCGAGGTTGGCTCGATCGCTCGAGAGAGATCTTATCTCTAGCCAAGGTTGTCTCGATTGCTCAAAAGAGATCTCATCTCTGGCCGAGGTTTCTCGGTCGTTCGAAAGAGATCTTATCTCTAGTCGAGATTGACTTGATCGCTCGAGAGAGATCTTATCTCTGGCCGAGGTTGGCTCGGTCGCTCAAGAGAGATCTTATCTCTGATCGAGGTTGGCTTGATCGTTCGAAAGAGATCTTATCTCTGACCGAGATTGACTCGGTCGCTCGAAAGAGATCTTATCTCTGGCCGAGATTATCACGATCGCTTGGGAGAGATTTTATCTCTAACCGAGGTTGGCTCGATTGCTTGAGAGAGATCTTATCTTTGGCCGAGATTGATACAGTCGCTCGGAAGAGATCTTATCTCTAGCCAAGATTGAAGTTCTTTGATCTGCTCGTGTTAGGACGAGGTTCGACTTTGCTCGCGTTAGAATGAGGTTCTCCTCCTGTTCCTAACGGACTGTGGGGGCACATAAGGGCCGTTGTCTGGGCCTCTCCCCCCATCTCATCTAAGGTGAACGAGGCCTTCGACTTTGCTCATATTAGGATGAGGTTCTTCTCCTATTCCTAATGGGCTGTGGGGGCATATAAGAGCCGTTGTCAGGGACTCGCCCCCCATCCCGTTCTAGATGAACGAGGCCTTCGACTTTGCTTGCGTTAGGACGAGATTCTTCTCTTATTTCTAATGGATTGTGGGGACACATAAGGGCCATTGTCTGGGCCTCTCCCTCCATCTCGTCTAAGGTGAATGAGGCCTTCGACGTTGCTCACGTTAGAATGAGATTCTCCTTCCGTTCCTAATGGACTGTGAGGGCACATAAAGAGCCATTGTTAGGGCCTCTCTCCTCATCCCATTCTAAATGAAACAAGGCCTTCGACTTTGCTCGCATTAAGACGAAATTCTCCTCCTATTCCTAATGGACTGTGGAGGCACATAAGGGCCGTTGTTTGGGTCTCTCCTTCCATCTCGTCTAAGGTGAACAAGGCCTTCAACTTTGCTCATGTTAGGACGAGATTCTCCTCCTGTTCCTAATGGGCTGTGGGGGTACATAAGGGCCATTGTCTGGGCCTCTCCTCCCATCTTGTCTAAGATGAATGAGGCCTTCGACTTTGCTTGCATTAGAATGAGATTCTCCTTCTGTTCCTAACAGGGCTATGGGGGCACATAAGGGCCATTGTCTGGGCCTCTCACCCCATCTCGTCTAAGGTGAACGAGGTCTTCGACTTTGCTCATGTTAGGATGAGGTTCTCCTCCTATCCTAATGGGCTGTGGGGGTACATAAGGACCATTGTCTGGGCCTCTCCCCCATCTCGTCTAAGATGAACGAAGCCTTCGACTTTGCTCATATTAGGATGAGGTTCTCCTTCTGTTCCTAATGGGTCACTTTTGCTCATTTCTTTTCTGTCATCACATAACTTTTGCACCCAGAAATAATATTATTGAAAGGGAAGAATTTTACCGAGGGAAAGTTACTCGCAGCACATCTCCATTTTAGGGTCGTGGGGGCGTTGTTCCTCCAGATTTCCTCAGGCAGTAAGTCCCGGGCCGGACGACCTCCTCTGGCCTTTTCAATTTGGAGCAAGCTTCTCTTAGCTTTAACGCTGGGAGATGACGAATCGCCAAAGTACCAAGCTCCTTTCAGAGGTAATGTTGATGACGCCGTGAGGCAGCCGACCTTCTTATCGTTTCTGACTACGGCAGCACCCTTAGCCAATCTTCTCCTATTTCAGGCTGGCATTGAAGAAATTTATCCAGCCGTCCCTTTCTAACGAGCTTCTTAATTTCATCTCGGAGCTGAATGCATTTCTCAGTGTCGTGGTCGTGGTCACGATGGTAGAGGCAGTACTTACTTCAAACGCACTTATTTGGAAGAGATCGTAATCCTTCTAGTCTTGGTAGCTGGTTCTTAACTTTCGTGAAAATATAAGTTCGAGGAGCATTACGGGGGCATAGTCATGGAACCTTTTGAAAGGAGGACTTCTTCGCGCCCTTCTGTCGAAGCTTTCTTGGTGGCGAGCTCGAAGAGTTTGGACCTTACTTGCGCTGGGAAGGTCGTAAGCGCGGCCGAACTTCATTCCATCCTCTTGTAAAACCTATGGGAGAACTTCATACCCCTTTGTCAGCGTGAGTGAGGCCGAACTTCATGCCCCTTTATCGGGGCTTCCTTGATGGCAAGCTCGAGGGTGAGTTTGATGGCCTCGCACACGCCGAACTTTATTCTGCCCTCCTGTGAAACCTTCATCAGGAGAACTTCATGCTCCTTTATCGGGGCTTCCTTGATGGCGAGCTCGAGGGCGAGTTCGACGGCCTCACACACGCCGAACTTCATTCTGCCCTCCTGTGAAACCTTCGACGGAAGAACTTCATGCCCCTTTATTGGGGCTTCCTTGATGGCGAGCTTGAGGGCGAGTTCGGCGACTTCGCACACGTCGAACTTCATTTTGCCCTCCTATGAAGCCTTCTAGGAGAGAACTTCTGCTCTCTATTTCTCCTTCCTAAGGACGATTGATATGCTAGGCCAAATGCTCTTTCTTAAGGCTGGTTCCTAGCATCCTCATAGCGGGTTTGCTGGCAAAGTCTCCATCGAAAGCTGTCGTATGGTCTGCATCATCTCGATGAGGGCACAAACCTGCTGGACCAGCAGGTTGAACTGCTCCACATTTACGGTGGCTTCAGATGGAACTCGAGGCTGTCGAGGCTGAAATAGGAGTAGATGGACCTGGCACGGAGGTCGTCGATCGTCGAGTCGAAGCTCTCTTGGGAGGCATTTTCTCTTCGAAAAAAAACTCTAGAGAGAAAGAAGAGAGATCTCCGGAGAGGAAAGAGAGAAATCATCGTCGAGCACTTCTTTAAAAATAAGAAAACCTCGGAGGTTTGGGGCCCTCCTTCTACCGCCAATTCTGTTGGTATAAAAATTGGTCATCATTGGATCCAGCTGGAGCGGAGGTGGACAAGGTCTCCATCGGAGACCTGCAAAATAAAGTCCCATCCGGAGTTGGTGGAGGGTGGCTCTAGCAGGATCCTCCGACGATCAAGTCAGCTCTGACCAATAGGAATGGAGTGCTCAGAGATGAGTTTCGTAGAGTTTAGAGAAGGAGAGGAGAGTTTAGAGTTAGCGTATCTAGAGGGTTCTTTTTATAGGCGGAGCTTGATTGATAGTGACTGATGGTGATGGCCATACCGTCTGATGGCAGGCCGCTCGAGGCTACACGAGGTTGGTGGCGGGCCGCTTAAGACTGCATGAGATTTGATGTGGAGTGGATGGTATCGTCAGGCCGATAGTGACAACCATACCGTCTGATAGTGGTGGGCTGCTTGAGGTCTGATGAAGTCAGTCACGGAGGAGTGCACCTGTAGCATCGCCTGTGGCAGACTGATGATGACCGTTCATCCAGATTTAATAGTCGTGGCTTTGAGAAAGTAGGCATTGATCGGTGGATTTCGGTATGTATGAATTTTAGAGGAGTTAAGACTCCTAGAGGAGTTCGATCGAGGGGAAGCTCGGAAGGAGTTCGACCGAAGGAGTGTGAAGGGAGTTCGGCTCTCGTAGGAATCTGGCTGGAAGAGCGCGGAGGGAGTTCAACTCTCGTGGGAGTCTGATTGAAGCTCAATTGCTGGAGAGTTCGGTCGGTTGAAGGAGCTCGATCGCTGAAGCTCTTCCATGGCTACCGGTTGCATTAAGCTGAGCATCGAATCGGACTTCGATAGAAGTGGAATTTATCCCCAATAGTACCTATTGGATGTAAATGGATCTATAAGAGAAAAATTGATGTAGATGGAAATATAGAGACATTCAAGGCTAGATTAATGGCAAAAGGTTATAGTCAACACGAAGGCATTGACTATCAGCATACCTTTTCATCAGTAGCTATGCTAAAATTCATCCGCATATTGCTTGCTGTTGTAGCCTATTTCGATTATAAAATATGGCAAATGGACGTGAAAATGGCATTCTTAAATGGATATCTTGAGGAAGATATGTATATGGAACAACTACTAGGTTTCACATCCAGTGATGATGATCACAAGGTATGCAAGTTGTAAAGGTCCATATATGGACTTAAGCAAGCATCTCAGAGTTGGAATACTTGTTTTAATGATGTGATCAAAATGTTTGATTTCATCAAAAATGAGGAGGAGCCATGTGTCTTTAAAAAGGTTAGTGGGAGCGCTGTTGTCTTCCTCGTATTGTACGTGGATGACATCCTCCTTATTGAGGAATGATATTCTCATGTTGACCATAGTTAAAATATGGTTATCTAAAGAATTCTCCATGAAAGACCTAGGAGAAGCATCCTTTATTCTGGGAATTAAGGTCTATAGAGATAAATCAAATAAGATGCTAGGACTTTCATAGAAGATGTACATAGAGAAAGTACTAAAGAGGTTTAGTATGGAAAACTCTAAGAGGGGTTTAGTATCCCTTCAGGCATGACATTCATCTTTCCAAGAAGATGTGCCCTAGCACACCTGAGGAAATAGAATGCATGAGCAAGATCCCTTATGCTTCAGCAATAGGGAGCCTCATGTATGCCATGTTATGTACACGACCTGATATAGCCCATGCCGTGAGTGTCACGAGCAGATATCAGTCGAATCCAGGTAAAGAACACTGGACTTCTATGAAATGTATCCTTAAGTACTTGAGAAGAACTAAGGATATGTTGTTGGTCTTTGGTAATGGAGAACTCCAAGTCCAGGGGTATACAGACTCGAATTTTATGTCCGATGTAGATGATCGAAAGTCGACATCTTAGGAGTCTATTTTTGTGCAATGGTGGAGCTATCAGTTGGAAAAGTTTCAAGCAGACAGTGATAGCAGATTCCACCATGAAAGCAGAATATATCGCTGCATCAGAAGCTGCAAAGGAAGGCATTCTGGTATAAGAAGTTTGCCACAAAGATCAGAGTGATGCCATCAGATGCCATTCCTCTATACTGCGATAATAATGGCGCCATAGCCCTTGCTAAGGAGCCGAGGTCTCACTAAAAATCCAAGCACATCGAGCGGCGATACCACCTCATCCGTGATTACCTCGAGAAGGGTTACGTCGAGGTCAAGAGAGTCGACTCCGCAGATAATGCGGCGGATCCCACTTACAAAGCCATTGGGCCAGCAGAAGATCGAAGCCCACCTTGAGAAGATGGGACTTAGATTTGTAGCCAATTGGCTTTAGGTCAAGTGGGAGTTTGTTAGATATGTGTGCCCTAGAAGCCAGAATTGGCTGACACTTGTAATACACTTCTAAGGAGCAAAATTATAATTTTGACTATAAATAATAAAATGGATTATTTTCTATCACATATGTGTATTTAGTGTCTGTGATACATCCTTTGAGTTAATGGTAATGATAATTCTTATTTTCAAGAGTTGAAAATTTAAGACAAGAATTTTCATTATTAACTCATAAAATGCTCCTGACCATAGGATCATCATGAGGATGGTGATTGATCCGAAAGGTTAGTGTACAATCGCTTCTTTATAGTAGATGAGTCTTGAGTCTATGGTGTAGAGACACCAGAGCGAGAGTACAGATACTCGTTAGAGAATGAGGGCACTGAGCGTGACCACCTCGAGTAGTCATAAGGAAGTCTACCTTCTCATCGATGACTGACTCGAAGCTGCAGTGGTGTGTCTGGTTCTTTGACCTGAGGTGCATCGACAGTTCACCTTGAGGGTGTTATAGTTTGACTACACCATGACTCGGTCTCCTAGCCATTCAGAACCCTGAGGTGTATGTTGGCTATAGCATGTTCATTGTAGGAATTGGATTGCACCAAGATGGAATCTATCTACCTCGGTGGATGAGGAGCAGCCCTATGATGATCATGAGAATCAAGTCCATAAGCCCATGGCCATGGCAGAGAGTGAAATAATAGAAAGAGTTTCTATTAAGGTTTTCACATCGGACTTGAATCGAATGATTAAATCATATGATAGAAATTAGGGTTTGACGAGTTCACCTTAACCCTAATCTGATCGGGGCTCAAGATAGAAGAACTTAATCACACAAGTAGCTGCACCAAGAGGTTCATTTTCAGTTTTGATGGGTTGCCACCATATACTGCTAGGTGTCACTAGGTGGATTTTGGGAGCAATTAGAATGATTTAGATGATCGATCGTTCTGGTTGTCAGAATCAGAAGAGTTCTAATCTATCAAAAGAAGTTTCGATGATGTCGATGATGGAGATCATGACATATCCCATTACCATATAGAACTGAACCTAACTGGATCACACAAATAAGGGTTTGGATCTGGATATCATTAATTGGACTAATCTAGTTCAATTGATTTGAATTAGATTTAATTAGGTTCAAGAAAATCGTACTAGCACACGATTGAACCTAACATTCTTCTTTCTCTATCATTAAAAGTTGTCTCGACTGAGCCAAAAGAGTTTGTGCTCACTTAGGTATCTTTATCTGATCTGACTAGAGTTTGTCCAGATCAAAAAAGGGTTGTCTTAATTTATGAGATAAATTTAAGACAATATCTGCCATTTTTCGTCACCTGCTAATTCTTGTTCTTTGACTTTGGTCAAATGTTGACCTTTGATCCTTGTACATCTGCCCATGTATCATGCATGGGGCTTGTCCCCTCTCTAGAAATTGGAAAGGAATGGGTGCATGCCTAGGATGGCGTGCGCTCATGGATAGGGACACCTGGAGTCCCACATGGATGGGACTCCAGGTTACTTTTTGGATTCAAACTTGGTGATCCTCACCTATGGACTTTGACCAGTCTTAGGCGCCACCTTAGGATAAATCTGTGGATCTCTAATCTAATTAGATCATATGATGTTATCCCACCAATCAGATTTAGATTTGATTGAACGAAGCAACATGATTGGCCGAGGTAATGTGGCACTGCATGGCACAACAGGATCTATATAAAGACCTGTCTACACCCATTTTAAAAGACTTCTCTCCTAGCCCATTTTTCAAGACTGCTCCTCTCCCTCCTCCACACCATCTTCTGATCCTCTCTCTCCTCTCCACGGCCAAGCAAGTTGGGCCTTCAGATTAGTGCGAGTCAGGCAAGAAAAGGCTGACGAAAAAGGAAGAAGGTAGCACTACTGCAGAGATGATGGATGATTTTCAGAAGAAGTTTTGAAGGTCCTCCAAATCAGATCCTGATCTAATTTTTAGAGAAAAAAAGAGAAGGAGAAGATCTCCAGATCTAGCTCAAGTGGATACTGATAGAGGCCAGGCATTTGCATGGCTAGATCTAGAACCTCAGGCAATCAGCAGATCATTAATGGGTAATTAGATTACCCAGAATCAAGGTAAAATTAATTTAGATTTAATTTAATTTATTTTTTTTATTTATCAGATCATAAAATCAGATCTAGAAAATGTCAGATCTAATTAGGATCTAAGAAAAAATTTTTGAAATACGCCTCTCAATTCAATCAGATCTGAACGAATCTGACCCCGAAAAATCAGAATTTTCCTTCATCCCGAGCTTCTACGTCAATAGAAGATAAAATCTCTTTCAACCTCGACTGCTGAAGATAAGATCTTCTCTGAGCCTCTATGTCGGTAGGAGATAAGATCTCCTTCAACCTCAGTTGCTAGAGATAAGATCTCTCCCAAGCTCCACCTACAACCTCGGCTGCTGGAGATAAGATCTCCTCCAAGCTTCTACGTCAACAAGAGATGAAATCTCCTTCAATCTCGACTGCTGGAGATAAGATCTCCCCCAGCCTCTACATCAACAAGAGATAAAATCTTCTTCAACCTTGGCTACTGGAGATAAGATCTCCTCCGAGCCTCTATGTCGATAGGAGATAAGATCTTCTTCAACCTTGATTGCTGGAGATAATATCTCCCTCGAGCTCCACCTATAATCTCGACTGCTGGAGATAAGATCTCCCCCAAGCTTCTACATCAACAAGAGATGAGATCTCCTTCAATCTCAGCTATTGGAGATAAAATCTCCTCCGAGCCTCTACGTCAATAGGAGATAAAATCTTCTTCAACCTCGGCTGCTGGAGATAAGATCTCCCCCGAGCCTCTACGTTGACAAGAGATAAGATCTCCTTCAACCTTAGTTGTTAGAGATAAGATCTCCTCCAAGCTCCACCTACAATCTCGGCTGCTGGAGATAAGATCTCCTCCGAGCTTCTACGTCAACGGTAGATGAGATCTTCTTCAACCTCGACTATTAGAGATAAGATCTCCTTCGAGCCTCTACATCAATAGGAGATAAAATCTCCTTCAACCTCGACTGCTGGAGATAAGATCTCCTCCAAGCCTCTACGTTGGTAGGAGATAAGATCTCCTTCAACCTCGACTGTTGGAGATAAGATCTCCCCCAAAGCTTCTACGTCAATAAGAGATAAGATCTCCTTCAACCTCGACTGCTGGAGATAAGATCTTCCTCGAGCTTGTACATCGATAGGAGATAAGATCTCCTACAACCTTAGCTGCTGGAGATAAGATCTCTTCCAAACTTCTACGTCAATAGGAGATGAGATCTCCTTCAATCTCGACTATTGGAGATAAGATCTCTTCCAAGCCTCTATGTCAATAGGAGATAAAATCTCCTTCAATCTCGACTGCTGGAGATAAAATCTCTCTCGAGCCTCTACGTCGGCAGGAGATAAGATCTCCTTCAACCACGCCTGCTGGAGATAAGATCTCCTCCGAGCTTCTACATCAATAGAAGATAAAATCTTCTTCAACCTCGGCTACTGGAGATAAGACCTCCTCTGAGCTTCTATGTCGATAGAAGATAAAATCTCCTATAACCTCGATTGCTGGAGATAAGATCTCCTCCGAACTTCTACGTTAATAGAAAATAAGATCTCCTTCAATCTCGGCTGCTGGAGATAAGATCTCTTTCGAGCTTCTACGTCAACAGAAGATAAGATTTTCTTCAACCTCAACTACTGAAGATGAGATCTCTCCTAAGCTCCACCTTCAATCTCGACTGCTGGAGATAAGATCTCTCCCAAGCCTCAAAATCTACGTCAATAGGAGATAAGATCTCCTTCAACCTTGGCCGCTGGGGATAGGATCTCCTTTGAGCTTCAATGACTGCATCAATAGGAGATAAGATCTTTTTTAACCTCGACTGGAGATGAGATCTCCCCCCAGCCTCGACTTCTACTTCAACCTCGGCTGGAGACAAGAATTTTTTCGAGCCTCGACTTCAACTTCAATCTCTGCTGGAGATAAGATCTCTCCCGAGCTTCAACTTCAATGGATATAGAGCTCGATAAAGGACTTTGGCAGTCATCTTTTTGTACTCTCTTTCTTCAAATTTCAAACTCGATAGTTGAGAAAAACTATTATTGGGGATAAACTCCGCTCCCATCGAAGTCCAGCCTGATGTTTAGCCTAATGCAATCGATAATCATGGAAGAGCTTCAGCGGCCAAACCTTAGTCAAACTTCTTCAGCCGATCAAACTCCCCAGCGGTTGAGCTCTAGCCGAATCCCTTCAGTCGGCCGAACTCTCCAACAGTTGAGCTCCGATCGAACTTTCCAGCGATCAAGCCCCAGCCAAACTCCTTCAGTCGATTGAGCTCATTAGTGGTTGAACCCCAATCGAACTCCTTCAGCCGACTGAATTCTACAGCGACCGCATCCCAACCAAACTTCTTTCGGATTGCTCCTGCAGTCGGACTCCTCCAAGAGCCAAACTTCTTTCAAAATTCTTCTTCAGTCAGATGCTTATGCGAGCCAAACTCTTTTCGAGCTTCTCCTTCATTTGAACTTCTTCAGGAGCCGGACTCCTCCCAAATATCTTCTTCAGTCGGACTTCTATAGGAGCCAAACTTCTTCCAGAATTCTTCTTCAGTCGGACTTCTATAGGAGCCGAACTTCTTCCAGAATTCTTCTTCAGTCGGACTCCTATGGGAGCCAAACTTTTTTTCGGACTTCTCTTTCGATCTAACTCCTCCAAAAGTCAAACTCCTTCTGAACTTCTCCTTCAGTCGAATTTTTTCAGTGGATTGCTCTCGGATGATCCTTTCCTGACCTATTCCCTTTAGGAGTTTGAACTTCTCTATATGTCGAAATCTACCAACCAATGCTTGCTTCCTTCGAGCTACGGCTATTAAGTCTCGATAAACGGTCGTCATCAGTTTGCTATAGGTGACGCTACAGATGGTGCCCCCCTTCATGACAGACCCCACTAGGCCTCGACCAACCCACTACTGAATGGTATGACTATCACTATCAGTCTGACGATATCTTCCTCTCCGTACCGAACTTCATGCGACCTCGAGCGGCTCGCCACTAGACGGTATGGCCGTCAGCATTAATCAAGCTCCGTCTATAAAAAGAAACCCTCCAAATATATTTTCCTTAAGCTCTCCTCTCCTTCTCTAAACTCTACCGAACTCTCTATTGAGCACTCCATTTCTGTTGGTCAGAAGAGCTGACTTGATTGTCGGAGGATCCTGCCGAAGCCACTACCACCGACTCCAGATGGAATTTTATTTTATAGGTCACCAGCGGCGACCTCATCTTCCTTGACTCCAGTTCGATCCGACGTCAACCAAATTCTACACCAACAGGAAGGCTTCCTCTCTTCATCACAGAGATAGGGCCTTTGACCTGTAGATCGGCAAGGAGAGGTTGAAGAAGAGGCCCCAACGGTGTGCCCTATTCCTCTCTTATTTTGATGGTCGGACCTTTGGTCCGTGTCCCACACCTGACGGTCGAGTGCATGGCCAACGATCATCGATCCGATGCTTTACGTTGGCCGCCAGCCAAGGATTTTAAAAAGAAAAGGGCATCGGCTTTTCCCTGGTTCTCACCATCGATCTCCCATCAAGATTGGCCATTGCCGGCTTACCGACAGTCGGGACGGCGATCTCTGGACGGCCGCTGGTGATTGAGGATGCCTCCATGCTTCCCCAAGGTGGATGGGAGAAGTTTTGTTGGTGTGGAGTTTTGGGTTTGATTGAGGAATCAGCGGCTAGCCATCGATCTAGAGTTTTGTGATGATCGCTGGCGGTATTGATCGATCGGTAGGTTGCCGGTGAAGAACAATAGAGGAGGTAGCTGTCGGGCATGGGTTTAAGGGAGTAATTAGGAAAAGGGAGGAAGTGGGGGAAGAAACAGAGGTGGGCAATGGGCCGGCCAGGGCCTGGGCTGGCATGGCACGCGCCCAGGCCCGATACGGCCCGCATGTTAGCTCATATGAGTCATGCCATGGCACGATCCATTTGACACGCTATAATTTTTTTAAAATTTTTATTTTAAAAAATATTTTTTATAAAATAAATTAAATTGGTGGATAAATAAAAAAATATAAGATATTAATTTTTTATAAAAATAAAGCCATCTTGTAACGGTGGACGGTTTGGCATGAATTTCTACCAATTTATTAATATAAATCAAAATTATACAAAAGATAAAGAGGGACTAGGTCTAACATCCAGAATACAAAGAGAGAGAACTAATAAGAAAATAGAGATGACTCACCTCAATAAATAAAAGGTAAAAATATATAATTTTTAAAAATTAAAAATTAAAAATAAATCTTACTAATTATCTATTATATTTATGTCATCCTTATCATCAGATCCAGTATCATATCCTTTATTCTGAAGTCTTGCCTCTGCATCCAGCCAATCTTTGAAGCAGAGCAGCATCTCAACTGTCTCGTCCATCATCCTACTCCTCTTTTCATCCAAAACATGCAGACTTGCACTGAAAGTTGATTCCGATGCTATTATGAACATCAACACAGCTAAAATATCACATGCAATTGCAAACATAATAGGATATTAATTTTTTACATTCTTCCACTAGGCCAACACATCAAAATTTTTTATTTAATTTTTATCTAATACAAAAGATATATCATTTCATAAATAAAATTCAAATTCATTACTTAAAGATGAAGAAGATATAGATGAAGAAGATGCATGTGAATGTCTCCTATGTGCAAGAAATAAAAAAAAATGATGAACGAGAGGTATTAGAAGTTGATTATGAAGATGATGTGGACTGTCTAGATCCACGAAGTTTTTCATCATAAAATATAAAAATATCATGAAGTAAATAAGTTACCTCAGCTTTAGATTCTTTAGAATCATAATTCATATATCTATCAATTTCATCAAGTAAAATATGTATGCCACTTAATTTGATCCATGGATCAAATACAGCAGCTAAGTTATGTATAAGACATACCATATCTCAATACTAATTTTATTTTCTTTTTATTTCATAAATAATAGATATTAAAATATCATCAAATCTATATTGTGCAAATTGACCACAAATTATATATGCTTGTTGTAAAAATGCATAAGAGGTTGAAAAATAAACATCAGAAAGAATATTTATAGCATTATAAAAACTAACTAAAAAATTTTCTAAAATTTTTTTTTCAATCATTTTCAATCAAAATAAATCCTAATCCATGATCATTTATATATGTATTTAATATATTTTTATATGGATATGCATCATGAATCATCATATATGTAGAGTTTCAATGGATAACTACATTAAGTTTAAATTTTTTAAAATATTTACCATGGTTTAAACATAATTATTTAAATTCTTGCAATCATGCTCTTGAAGCATAAATAAAAGATACCATATTCCTAATTTTTATAATTATATCTTGAAGCATGCCCGTTCCAGCTTGAACAGAAAGATTCAAAATATGACATGCACATCTAATATGAAATAATTTTTCATTAACAATGGGATGAAAAGAGTCTTTCAATAATTAGATAGCTACATTATTATTAGATACATTATTAAATGTAACATACATAATTTTGTTACTAATGTCATATGCAGCTACAGTTTGATAAATAACATTAAATATTTGTTGGCCAGAATGGAGATAATCAAAAGAATGAAAAGAAAGAATACGCTTATTTAATTACTAATCATTATCTATGTAATGAGCAATAATAGAAATAAAATACATACTACCTATAGATGCAGTCCATATATCAGAAGTTAATGATACTTTTATATTTAAAGCAAAAATAGTAACAATTAAATCATACTTCATTGCTAAATAATTTATCATAAATACTCTTCTAAATACACGTCTACTGATTCTTCTATAAGTGGGTTGTAAAGTTAATTGAACATATTCTTCAAAATTAAAAGATTCATATAAACTAAAGGATAATTTATCTTTAACTATTTATTTTATAAGTATCTTTCTTTGATTTTCATGATTATAGACAAAAGTTTTAACAAGAGCATCCTCTTGTGTATTAAGAGTGCTTTGAAGATGAGAAACACTTATCCTATGAGACTCTTGATGTCTCTTCAAATGGCCAGTTCTTTCAGTACTGGCACAACTATATAATTTGGCATATCTTTTATATTTTGCCTTATAAACTTCATCTATCAAAATTCTATCAAAATCATTCCATACAATGCTAGTTCTCTTACGAAAAGAGGATCCAGCTTCCCCAAAAGGAGCTTCAGAGGATGCAGGAAGAGTTTCTTCCTCCTCCAAAATAGGAAGAAAAATGCCGGCATGTCTAGCAGCACTGGCTATACTTTCATCATCATAACTTACCATCTAAACTAAGTAAATATAAAAAAATAAAAATTAAATAATAACTAGCAAAAAAAAATTAAATTATAAAGCTAAAGAGGAAGAAGAGGTGGAGCTGAGACTGAAGAATTAGAAAGCTGGAGGAGGAGGGCCGGGCCGTCGAAGGTTGGATAGTCGGAGAGTTGGAAAGTTAGATTTGTGGAGCTATCCTTGAACTACAATTTTTAAAAGAGAGATGCTTCCTCCTCTTGTATGACTCTTGAATTGCTAAACTATAATTGCTACGTACTAAATAATTTAATGAAAGAGAAAAGAATTGCTAGAAGAGAGAACAAAAAAAAGTAGGAAGATTAAAGAGAGAGAATTGATTTAATGAATTAATGTGGTGAGAATGAAAGAGGAAGGCTTTATTTATAGAAGTTTCAAATTTTTATTTTTCAAAGTATCCTTCAATCTAGCCATTTTTTGGCTGTTGAAGAGGTTAAAATGGTAAAAATAAGAAAACTAGCCATTTTAATCCTTAAAAAAATAAAAAAAATCTAATTTTAGCCATTACAAGCCGACCTGGCCCATTTCAAATCAAGCTAGGCACGATCCATTTAGGGCCATTACGGGCCATGCCAGGCACGACTCGTTTCATACCGTTGCGGGCCGTGCCAGGCACGACTCATTAAGGCTAAAAAAAAGGGGCCTGACGGGCCAACGGGCCATGCCAGGCCTAGCCCGCTAATTTTTGGGCCTAGGATCATGCCGGATGAGGGTTTTATGCTTGCTGTGCCATACCGGTATGACTCATTTATGGGATGGGCCATGCTTGGCATGGCCCACTACAGTACCAGACCCGTTGGGCCTGGATCGGGCTGGGCCAGGCACAACCCGATGCCCATGTCTACGAAGAAAGGAGCTGCGGGTTTCAGGTTTTCGAGTTTTGACCCCTAAACTCGAATCCATCAAGTAAATCCATTAGCCCATTAATAATTGACTCAACCAGACCAGATTGAGTTGGTGCAATCTGATTCAGGAGATTTTTCAATTAAGCCCCTAATAAAGTATATATTTAATAAGGCTAAATCAAGTTTAGAGGCCTTTTGCAATCTAATACCTCATAAAGTAATACATCACATAAAGATTCTTTTCTATGATTGAATAAACTCATTTTGGGTATTTTGCAATTAAGTTCCTTATAAAGTAACTAATCTCATAAAGGTCCTTAGAAAATTGTACTTTAGCTCCTATAATAAGGTTTATTACATAAAGATCCTTGGATTATTGTTTAGTCCTCGTAATAAATTTTATTACACAAAGATCCTCTAAAATTATGTAAGGTCCTTTTCATGATGTTTTATTGCATAAAAAATTTATTTGCACATTATTTGATTTATTTTTATGCTACTAATTTATTTATATGTAAATAAAAAAATATATAAATCTATTATCATATTATTGATAATACATTCAATAACATATAAAGTTAGTGAATTTATTATGCTCAGAAATAGCCACAACATCTTGATATAATAAATATCATATAAAG
Organism: Cocos nucifera; assembly: GCA_006176705.1. Lineage (NCBI taxonomy): Eukaryota > Viridiplantae > Streptophyta > Magnoliopsida > Arecales > Arecaceae > Cocos > Cocos nucifera. The sequence continues at coordinate 56,622 of QRFJ01000641.1, read as the reverse complement.
ACTATAAAATAAATTATAATAGTATGTGAACAAAATTATAATTAAGTCATAGAATAATTTGCTTTACCGATAGAGAGTGGTTATTTCTATGATTTAATTGAAATTAGATGATAATTTAGGTATTGAGGATAGGATTTTTTCTAGATCTATAGGTATGAAAATTTTCTATCTTTTGATATCTACGTTATCGATCTTAATAATAAAACATTAGTAAATTCTATGCGCGACGCACCTCTATCCATAGAAAGATTAGAATTTACTACTGTCAAAGTTAAATATAAAAAAATTATTTACTTTGGATAAGTTTAATTAGTCTCATTATTTGATGATAAAGTGAGCATGTATTATTTACAGTATTAATCTTCATAATTATTGATAGCAGGATAGAAAAATTTCTTTTCTTAATAGATTAATTTTCTTGGAATAAAGAGAAAAAAATATTACTCACATTAGAATGTGCTGATCTTGATCTGGTACATCGAGTTGATAAACTTTCATCATTTATGGATGAAAGTACACCATATTAAAAGAGCTTTTTAAGAATCATGAGCCATTCAATGGACTCAGTTTGCTCTAAAAGAAATTTAACTTAAAGTGGCATATTAAAAGATCATGTCACAAGGCTCATATTGTCATATATGCTGTAGAATAGCAATCAGCAAGCTCTTAAGGTAAAGGCCAGCATTCATGAGTACATTATATAAATAAGAGACATCGTCAGCATAGTTAATCTGATATTAAAATTTTTATATCAAATATTCTTTTAGTCCACTTTATCCTCACTACTTTTCCATCAGATCAATCTTTTTAAGATCTCCTATAGTATACACAATGAGGAATGAACAGTTAAAGAACTACTGGCCAAATATATGTATAAGTGAAGAAGAGATTGAGTCAGAAAAAGATAAAGAGTGTGAACTTTGATTCATATTATGTTGGTGAAAAAGTAGATAAAGAAAAGATATACCTAAGGTATCGAAGGCAAAAGAGAAAAAATATTTATTATGGCATTAGGTGATGCCATTAATAAAGTGATCAAATGCTTCTTCTGCAAAAGAAATAGATACCTAAAGAAAATCTACATAAAGTATAAAAGATAGCTACAAAAGAAAAATATTATTTACTTTTATGTATATTTTAAATCCAATTTAGTAAATATTTCTTATTCTACCTAATGGACTGACTCTAGTGCACTTGTGCACATTACCAATAAGTTACAAGACTTCCTATTAAGAAGATCTCTGACTGAAAGTGAATGGTTTATTCTCATTGAAAAATAAAAATATTTACTTATCAAAATGGTTGGATGCTAAAGGATAGTCTTAGATCCTAGAGTAGATTTTTATTTTAAAAATATTTCTATGTTATGGCATCAAGTTTGGAAAGAGTCATAAGGCTAGTGAAGAAAATGATCTTAGGATCATTAAAGTTCATGAATTTTGTAATATGTGATAACTACATAAAGATAAAGCAGAAATACAAATATAAAGGTACCAGAAGGAGTGAAGAAATTTTGGAATTCATTCATACTATTTTATGTAAATTTTTCTTCATATCTAATAAAAAAAAGAATTTCATCATACTCATTGATGACTATTCATTTTATATATTTATACCTTCTATTTAATAGGACTGATATCTTTAAGGCATATTAAAAAATTTGAAATAGAGATAGAAGAATAATTAGAAAAAAAAATTAAAGTAGTCAGATATAATAAAGATGATGAATATTATAGTAGATATACTAAGATGGGATAATAGTCAGGACCATCAGTAAAATTTTTAAAGGTACAAGGCACTATACTCTAGCACATAATGTCTGGTACATCATATCAAAATGGTATAGATTTTATTATCCATCTTCTACATTATAGATAGTAGAAAATTAATAAAGTTATATTCTAGAGATTGGCATATTTAGTGGGAGTGGAGGTCCTTAGAACATTGTCTTAAGAAAATACTAAGTCTATAAAGTAGACTAAAGTAACGGTTCCTATTATTATTCTTTGAGATAATATTTAGAAGGAATAATCACTTCATCAAGCTCCACTCCATGAGATGTCTATTGCCAAAGAAGTAACTGTCTAACCACCACCATAAATGGATTAAGTGATAGTTCTCTAGAGATCTATTAAAGTAAAAAAATCCGTTGTACCTCTAGTTTATATTGTATATCTGGCTAATATGGGTAAAAGGATTGCTGACCTTAAGATGTTCTTATAAGCCATGAGTGGTGTAACCACCTTCAATGGTTGGATGCCTTAAAAGAAGAGCTAGGCTCTATAGATAACAACCATATCTAGAAATAAGATTAAATGATATAAAGCCAGGCATATAGTAAAGAGATTTACATAAAAGAAAACATTGACTATTCTTTTAGGATTGTCTTGATCCTAGTAGCTAATTTCTGATCGAGAGCTATATCGGATGGTTGTAAGAATAGTCTTCCTTAATAGTGATCTAAAGGAAGAGGTCTATATGGTATAATACATGAAAAATTTTATAGTCAGTGGATAAAGGCATATGGTTCGCGGATTAAAGAAATTTAGTTATAAACTTACATAAACTTCCACACTATAGTATTTTGATTTTAATTGGATCATCATTATCTTTGGACTTAAAGAAAATTTTATATATTCGAAGGTCAATGGAAGTAGGTTCATAGTATTCTACTTGTCAATAGTAATTTAGGTCTACTGAAGAAAATCAAATAGTTTCTATCTCTGAATTTTAAGATGTAAAATATAGGTGATACCGCTTTAGTTATCGATATTCAGATTCACACGAATAGATCCTTAAGGCTACATGAACTATCTTAAATGATTTACATTTCTAAAATACTAAATTTTGGATAGAAAAATATTTCTCTATGTGCGTTCATAATGTAAAGGATGATATATTGAATTAATAAAGCTCAATATCCAAGAATTAAGATAAAGATAAAGAAAATAAAGTTCATAACCTATGCATCTAGTATTAAAAACCTATGCATATGTTCATATGGGTGCAAACATTATTGCATCAATGTTTGTACATAATTAACATGATCCTGATTTGAAGCATAGAAAAATTATAAAAAAAGTTATACATTACCTATAGGATATAAAATTTACATGCTCACGTATAGTCAATCTGATTATCATAAAGTAACAGGCTATTAGGATTCGGACTTTGTTGGATGCATCAATAGTAGAAAGTTATTATTAAGATATCTTTCTACCTACAGGAGGTGCTATGTCATGAATGTATGTAAAATAAAATCTTGTTTACTACATTCAATATAGAAGCAGAGTACGTAGCCTATATGAAACTTTCTTACAAGCTATAAGGTTGTAGAGTTTTATCACATGACTTAGAGTTATTGACTCTATTAGTAGATCGATAAAGAAATACTATGATAATATCTTTTGCAAGTAGGATTCTCCTATAGTATGAAGAGTGCAAGCACCAGCAGATATATTGGTGTTAAGTACTTGGCTCTTCATGAGAGAATAAAGGACATAATATCTATGAAATATATTATATAGAGCTGATAATTATAAATCCACTAACTAAAGGACTCTTTCCAAAATTTTGAAGGTCAAGTGGATCATATAGGGATACAGTTCATTTAGTAGTTGATATGTATTGGATGCTATGTATAAAGTCATCACATTGGATTTTATAATTCAGTTTATTTTATGCTGATCAGCTATTTACCATGTGATATAAAGTTGATCAAGGAATAAACATAAAGTTTCATCTATTCATAAAGTTAAAATTCCACGTAAAGAACTTGGTTATGAGATATCATTAGTGTTGTAATACATGGAAGGTCGTGTGTTGTTTGATAATACATTTACCATCATGATTCGTACTGATAATTATTTTATAATCAAGTATACAATATATATCCTATAGAAGAATTAAGTTTTTAAACTTGACCACATCAGTTTTTCAACTATCAGATCTAGATAAATTTTTATTAAAGATTTTTGAAATATTTTAAGTAATTAAAATGAAGATGCTTGTATTAAGTTAGAATAAGTGGGAGAATGTTGTGATTTCTCTAATTAAACTCATCCAAATATGGCCCACACTAACATGCATCTGGTTTTATTTTACATATTTTAATTAATCTAAACTCTAATTAAAGATAAATCTATAATAAAGTAATAGAGATATATTTGATGGTTAGATGTATTTGAGCTCTATTCAACCATCGTGGATATCGTTCATCTCCAATCTTTACGACTAATTCAAATACTATCTCTGATAGATGAGGTACGTTATAAAAGGACATATATAGACTTGATTTTTTACTCATCCGAGAGCTTGAGAGATCCTTTCCATCAGAAATACTTAGAGTAGGATTAGAAAAACTAAGACGCTGCTCGTCGTTCGTGAGTAGCATCCAAATATTTTTTTTTGTGATCACATGTTGTAGATCATTGAGTTGTAGGCTTAGGATGGAGGATTCATTCATGACTTAAACAATAATGACTGGAAGTATGATTTTTCCATAATAAAGCTTATAATTTCCTATAGAGAGAGAGATTTAGTTTTTTTTTTTACTTCTAAGTCAACTTATAGATGCTCTATGATAGGATGATTATTTATGTAGCAAGCCAAAAAATTTGAATAGTATATTTTTGGCTGACTCAGCATATAAAGTCATTCTTCCAAAGGACGACTTTAAGTTGGATAGTATTTTGATAAATAGTTTAAAATGTGCATTATTTTTATAAATTTTTTAAAATAAATATTATTTAGATAAAATTGCCTGAAAAGATTAGTCTATTTTCTCATTCACCAATTTATCTATGTTCTTATATTTTTCAAGATAAAAAACTTTTTTTTCTTTGGGTAGCATTTATCCATAAAATGGAGAAAAATCTTATCCACCTAAGGAAAAAATTATTAGGTAGATTCATTCTACCATAGGCAAAATATTTATGAATTTTGATTGACTTTTTTTCACCTCATGGCCAATCATGATCAACTCAAATTAGCAATTAATGAAGAATAACTGATGTGTGAAGTTTTTATTGGCTTTGCCTAAGGGATCGCTAAATCATTTTTCCATCAGTCAGTAAAGTAGATATTTAATTTTATATCTAAAATATCTCATCCTCATTTTCAATGTTCCTATTTGTTGGTGCAGAATCTGATCGACGTCTGATTGAGCTGGAGTTGAGGAAGAAGAGGTCACCACCGATGATCTATAAAATAAAGTTTCATTCGGAGTCGATGGTGGTGGCTCCGACAGGATCCTCCGATGATCAAGTCAGCTCTTCTAATCAATAGAAATGGAGTGCTCAGGAAAGAAGTCAGCAAAATTTTAGAAAGAAGAAGAGAGCTTAGAGAAAATATATATGGAGGATCCCTTTTTTATAGATGAAGCCTGGAGTAGACTGATAGTGACAGTCGTAGCCATCCAATAGCGGATCGCTCGAGGCTGCATAGAATTTGTTATGGAGAGGGACGCCATCTATAGCAGACTGATAGTGATAGCTATAGCCATCCGATAGCTGGCCGCTCAAGATCGTGTGAGAGGGGTGCCACCTGCAGCAGACTGATAGTGACAGCCATAACTATCCAATACTGAGCCATTCGGAGCCACGTAGAGGGATGAAGAGCTTTGACGTATGTCAATTTTAGAGAAGTTCGAACTCTTAAAAGAAATACGGTTAGAGAAAATCATCTGAGAGGAATGCTACTCGAAATCTGAAAGTAATCTACTAGAAGAATTCGGATGGAGTTTGACTGATGGAGAAGTTCAGAAAGAGTCTGATTGGTGAAGAAGTTTGATTGAAGGAGTTCAACTGGTGGAGAAGTTCAACTGAAGAAGAAGTTCGAAAGAAGTTCGGCTCCTGAAGAAATTTGACTAAAGGAGAAGTCCGAAAGGAGTTAGGCTCCTGAAGGAATCCGATTAAAGAAGAAGTTCGGAAGGAGTTGGGCTCCAGGAGGAATCTGACTAAAGAAAAAGTCTGGAGGAAGTTCGGTTCCTGAAGAAATTCGATTGAAGAAGTCTGAAAGGAGTTCGGCTTCTGGAGTAATTCGATTGAAGGAAAAGTCTAGAAGAAGTTGGGCTCTTGGAGGAATCCAACTGAAGGAGAAGTTCAAAAGGAGTTTGGCTCCTAGAGGAATCCGATTGAAGGAGAAGTCTGGAAGGAGTTGGGCTCTTGGAGGAATCCACCAAAGGAGAAGTTCGGAGGGAGTTGGACTCTTGGAGGAATCCGATTGAAGGAGAAGTCCAGAAGGAGTTTGGCTCCTGAAGAAATTCGATTGAAAGAGAAGTCTGGAAGGAGTTTGGCTCTTGGAGGAATCCGACTGAAGGAGAAGTCCGAATGGAGTTGGGCCCTTGGAGGAATTCGATTGAAAGAGAAGTCCAGAGAAAGTTGGGCTCCTGAAGAAATCTGATTAAAGGAGAGGTCCAGAAGGAGTTCAGCTCTTGGACGAATCCGATTGAAGGAGAGGTCCAGAAGAAGTTTGGCTTCTGGAAGAATTCGATTGAAGGAGAGATTCAGAAGAAGTTCGGCCCTGAAGAAATTCGATTGAAGTAGAAGTCCAGGGGAAGTTCAACTCCTGGAGGAATCCGACTGAGGAAAAAGTCTGGAAGGAGTTGGGCTCCTGAAGGAATCTAACTGAAGTAGAGGTTCGGAAGGAGTTAGGCTCTTGGAGGAATCCGACTAAAGGAGAGGTCCGAAAGAAGTTGGGCTCATGGAGGAATCCAATTGAAAGAGAAGTCTGAAAGGAGTTCAGCTCCTAGAGAAATTTGACTGAAAGAAAAATTCGGAAGGAGTTCGGCCGTTAGAGTAGTTCAGCTAGGGTTCGGCCGTTGAAGGAGTTCGACTAAGATTCTATCGCTGAGGAGTTTGGTCGGCTGAAGGAGTTCGACTAAGATTCGATCGCTGGAGGAGTTCGGCTAGGATCCGACCGCTGGAGGAGAATTTTCAATCAAAGCTCTTTCATGATTACCAATTGCATTAAGCTAAGTATCAGGCTAGACTTCGATGGGAGCGGAGTTTATCCCCAATAATAGTTTCCCCACTCTCGATTCAAAATTTGAAGAAAAGGAGTATAAAAAGGATGACTGCTGAAGTCCTTTTTCGGGCTTTGCACCCATTCAGATTGAAGCTCGAGGGAGATCTTATCTTCTGTCCTGGGTTCCAGTGCTTGTTGCTTGTTGCGGACATCGAGCTTGTTGTGGACGTTAGACTAGGACCTTTCTTGCAAACCAAGATAAGGTTCTGTCTTTCGCATTTGGTATAGTCAGGTTGTCATGGAAAAACTCATGTAAGGATTCTCCATCGAGCTTCTTCCTTCTCCACATCTTTGGTCTATGAGGTTTCGACTTTTGCTCATGTTAGGATAAGATTCTTCTCCTGTTCCTAACAGACTATAGGGGCATATTAGGATTGTTGTCGAGGCCTCTCCTCTCACCTCGTCTAAAATGAATGAGGCCTTCGGCTTTGCTCACGTTAGGACGAAATTCTTCTCCTGTTCCTAACGGGTTGTAGGGGCACATAAGGGCCATTGTCAGGGCCTCTCTCCTCACCTCGTCTAAAATGAACGAGGCCTTCGGCTTTGCTCTCATTAAGATGAGATTTTCCTCCTATTCCTAATGGGCTATAGGAGCGCATAAGGACCATTGTCAGGGCCTCTCCCCTCATCTCATCTAAAATGAATGAGACCTTCGACTTTGCTCACGTTATGATGAGGTTCTTCTCCTATTCCTAATAGATTGTAGGGATGCATAAGGGCCATTGTCAGGGCCTCTCTCTTCGTCTCGTCTAAAATGAACAAGACCTTCGACTTTGCTCACGTTAAGACGAGGTTCTCCTCCTATTCCTAATGGGTTGTAGGAGTGCATAAGGACTATTGTCAGGGGCTCTCTCCCTCATCTCGTCTAAAATGAACGAGGCCTTCGATTTTGCTCACATTAGGATGAGGTTCTCCTCCTATTTCTAACGGGCTGTAGGGGCACATAAGGGCCATTGTCAGGACCTCTCCCCTTATCTCGTCTAAAATGAATGAGATCTTCGACTTTGCTCACGTTAGGATAAGGTTATCCTTCTATTCCTAACGGGCTGTAGAGGCACATAAGGGTCATTGTCGGAGCCTCTTCTCTCATCACATCCAAAATGAATGAGGCCTTCGACTTTGCTCACGTTAGGACAAGGTTCTTCTCCTATTCCTAACGGACTGTAGGAGTACATAAGGGCCATTATCAAGGCCTCTCCCCTCATCTCATCTAAAATGAACGAGATCTTCGACTTTGCTCATATTAAGATGAGGTTCTCCTTCTTTTTCTAACAGACTGTAGGGGCACATAAGGGCCATTGTTAGGACCTCTCTCCTCATCTCGTCTAAAATGAACGACGCCTTCAACTTGCACATGTTAGGACGAGGTTCTCCTCCTATTCCTAACATGGCCATTTTTTATTATTTCTTTTCTGTCGTCACATAGTTTTTGTACCAAGAAACAATAATGTTTAAATGAAGGAGTTTTATTGAAAGAAAATTATCGGTAATACATTCTCAGATTTTCTAAGTTTCAAGGTCGTGGGAGCGTTGTTCCTCCGAGCTCCTTCAGACGATAAATTCCAAATCGGACGACCTCCTCTATTTCATACGAGCCTTTTCAATTTGAGGCAAGCCTCTCCTGGCTTCGAAGCTGAGAGATGGTAGCTTGCCGAAGTACTAAGCCCCCCAGAGATAGCATTGATGATGTCGGAAGGCGGCCGATCTTCTTATTATTTCTCCTTCATTAGTGGTTCTAGCTGCGATAGCGTCCTTGGCTGATCTTCTCTTGTTGCTGGCCGTCGTCTGAGGAATCGACCTAGCCAACCTCTCCTAATGAGCTCTTCGATCTCGTCTTGGAGCTGAATGCATTCTTCAGTATCGTGGCCATGATCATGATGATACAAACAGTACTTATTTTGATTGTGCTTATTTGGAGGAGATCGTAATTCTTCTGGTCTTGGTAGTCGATCCTTAATTTTCATCAGAACTTGAGTTTTAGGAGCATTAAGAGGGGCATAGTTGTAAAACCTTCTGAAGAGAGAACTTCTTCGTACCCTTCTATCGAAGCTTCTTTAATGACGAGCTCGAGGAGGAGTTCGAGCTCGCTTGCACTCGAGGAGAGTCCGTAAGTGCGATCAAACTTCATTTGGCCCTATACCAGTAGCGGGTCTATTGGACTCATCCATCCATCGCTCTCCTGCGGCTTTCTCATCCTTCAACTTGAAGGCTTCTTCCACTCGAACATATCCCTTAGCCCAAGCTAGCAGATCGGCAAAGTCTCTGGGGTACTTCTTCAGAGAGAACAGCAAATTATTCTTCTGAAGGTCATCCTTAAGTATGGCCATTGCAACAGACTGGTCCAGATTTTGGATCTCCAATACAGCAGCATTAAACCGAATGACGTAAGTCCGGATAGATTCTTCCTCCTTAATATTCATCAAAAAATTCGAACCTCGATGCAGACGTCGGCTGCTGACAAAGTGAGCCATAAACTAATGGCTCATCTAATCAAAGAAGAAGATCATACCCAGCTTCAATGTCGAGTACCAATTTCTTGCTGCTTTCTTTAAGGTAGATGAAAAAGCTTACCATAAGATGGCATCTGGTGCGCCATAGAGCAGCATCATAGTCCGAAAGGCCTCCAGGTGATCGACCGGATTCGAGGTTTCATCGTAGCTTTCAAATCAGGGGAAGCTTGAAGTTCGATGGAACGGGCTCTTACATAATTCGGAGAGAGAAAGGAGGGATCAGTGCAGATGTCATCATGGTGAGCTGGGGCGACGTGGTGAAATTTCTCAATCCATTGATCCATCTTCCATAGTTTTTAATCGGGGACGTCATCTCGATCGCAGATCTTGGAAGGCTTCTGACTGTAGATAGGGAAGGTTTCTTTCGAAGAAGAATCACGATTCGAACAAGAATTCTCTGCTCTTTGTTTCTCTTTCTCATGAGCAATGGGTATGCTAGCCTAAGTGCTCTTCCTTGGGATTGATTTCTAACATCTTGATGGTGGATTTCCTAATGAAATCGCTGCTGGAGGCTGCTGCATGGCCTACACCATCTCAATGAGGTTCTGAACCTGCTGCATTAGCAGATTAAACTACTCTGGATCTATCGTGGTCGTCGATGGAGGAGGAGGTTGAAGCACCAATGCTGGAGCAAAAATGGATGGATCTGGCTCGGATCTGATGGCAGAAGCGGTAAATCTTTGGGTAGTTACCTTCTTTGGAGGTATTTCTTGGGATCGAGGGAGAGGATGGAGATGAATCTTGAAGAAGAAGATTCATAGGGTCGGTTGAGCACTCCTTTAAGAATAAGGGTACCTCAGAAATAAAAGATCCTTCCTCTAGCGCCAATCCTGTTGGTGCAGAATCTGATCGACGCTAGACCGAGCTGGAGTTAAGAAAGAAGAGGTCACCATCGGTAACCTGCAAAATAAAGTTCCATCTAGAGTCGGTGGTGGTAGCTCTAGCAGGACCCTCCGACGATCAAGTCAGCTCTTTTGATTAATAAAAATGGAGTGCTCAAAAAAGAAGTCAGCAGAGTTTTGGAAAGAAGAAGAGAGCTTAGAGAAAATGTATCTGGAGGATCTCTTTTATAGATGAAGCCCGGAGCAGACTGATAGTGACAGTCATAGCCGTCCGATAGCTGGCCGTTCGGAGCCGCATAGGGTTTGTTATGGAGAGGGGTGCCGTCTATAGCAGACTGATAGTGACAGCCATAGTCGTCCGGTAGCTGACCGCTCAGGACCGCATGAGAGGGGCACCGTCTATAGCAGACTGATAGTGATAGCCGTAGCCGTCCGATACTGAGCCGCTCGGAGCCACGTAGAGGGGTGAAGAGCTTTAACATATGTCAATTCCAGAGGAGTTCGAACTCTTAAAGAAAATACGGCTAGAGAGGATCATTCAGGAGGAATGCTACTCAAAATCTAAAAGTAATCTGCTAGAGGAATCTAGATAGAGTTTGATTGATGGAGAAGTTCAGAAGAAGTCCGACTGGTGGAGAAGTTTGGCTGAAGAAGTTCGACCGACTGGTGGAGAAGTTTGGCTGAAGAAGTTCGACTGGTGGAGAAGTTTGGTTGAAGGAGAAGTTCGAAAGAAGTTGGGCTCTTGAAGGAATCGACTAAAGGAGAAGTCCGAAAGGAGTTGGCTTCTGAAGGAATTCGATTGAAGAAGAAGTCCAAAAAAAGTTTGGCTCTTAGAGGAATTCGACTGAAGGAGAAATCCGAAAGAAGTTAGGCTCCTGAAGAAATCCGACTGAAGAAGAAGTCCGAAGAGAGTTCGGCTCCTGGAGGAATTCGATTGAAGAAGAAGTCTGAAAGGAGTTCGGCTCCTGAAGGAATCTGATTGAAGGAGAAGTCCGAAAGGAATTAGGCTCATGGAGAAATTCGACTGAAGCAGAAGTCCGAAAGGAGTTTGGCTCTTGGAGCAATCCGATTGAAGGAGAAGTCCGGAAGGAGTTGGGCTCCTAGAGGAATCCAACTGAAGAAGAAGTTTGGAGGGAGTTGGACTTCTGGAGGAATCCGATTGAAGGAGAAGTTCGGAAGGAGTTCGGCTCCTAGAGGAATCCGATTTAAAGGAGAAAGTCTGAAAGAAGTTGGGCTTCTGGAGAAATCCGACTGAAGGAGAAGTTTAGAAGGAGTTGGACCCCTGGAGGAATCCGACTGAAGGAGAAGTTCAGAGGAAGTTGGGCTCCTGAAGGAATCCAATTTGAAGGAGATGTCCGAAAGGAGTTTGGCTCCTGGAGGAATCCGATTGAAGAAGAAATTCGAAAGGAGTTCAGCTCCTGAAGGAATCCGATTGAAGTAGAAGTCCGAGGGAAGTTCGGCTTCTGAAGGAATCTGACTGAGGAAGAAGTCCGGAGAAAGTTTGACTCCTGGAGAAATCCGACTGAAATAGAGATCCGGAAAGAGTTGAGCTCCTAGAGAAATCTGACTGAAGGAGAGGTCCGAAAGGAGTTGGGCTCCTGGAGGAATCTGACTGAAAGAGAAGTCCGAAGGAAGTTTGGCTCTTGGAGGAATCCGACTGAAGAAGAAGTCTGAAAGGAGTTCGGCTCCTGGAGGAATTTAACTGAAAAAAAAATTCAGAAGGAGTTCGACCGCTGGAGGAGTTCAGCTGGGGTTCGACCGCTGAAGGAGTTCGGCTAAGGTTCGACCGCTAAGAAGTTCGGCCGGCTGAAAGAGTTCGACTAAGATTCGACCGTTGGAGGAGTTCGGCTGGGGTCCGACCGCTTGAAGAGAATTTTCGATCGAAGCTCTTCCATGATTACCAGTTGCATTAGACTAAGCATCAGGTTGGACTTCGACGGAAGTAAAGTTTATCCCCAATACTATTGAATCTCAATAACTTAGTCATCTACTTTCTCCAAATCTAAAAAGTATAAGTTATATTATAAAAAATATGAATAAATTTTAACAACTTACCTAAAAAAATAGTAATGCAAAAGAACATGGATAATAGATTTTGAAATAATTTTTTCATACAAAAAAGAATATAGATAAATTATTTTTTTATCTAAATATTATCTAAAAAATATTTATCTAAAAAAATATAAATTTTTAAATAAATTTTTTATCAGATCCAAAATCGAATGATAAATTATCGATAAAAGCTATTCCATCGTACATATCTTAAACCATCCAATAAAAACTTATCATATCATTTATTTTTGAAAAAAGAATCATTACAATCTAAGTTTGGAGGAAAAAAAATTATTTTAACCATGATAACTTTTACTTTTTTTGAATTTAAAAATTATATTTTTAAATGATATAATAATTTTTTTATTAGATAGTCTAGGTGATAAAATAATGCTAACCAATAATTTAGAGATAAGAAAGTGGAGCAATACAAGCATGTATCCCTTTGGTTAAACTGATCCACCGGTGGATCTGCTCCACTCAACAATTTCACCTCGAAGAATGGCCCTTAAATAATATAATCATGAACTTGGTAAAATTTATTTAATTCATCTTTTCACAATTAATTGTACCATATATAATTTATTTTATATCCATTGAAATTTAAAAGAAATCAATACGGCATCCTTGATCAGTTTCTTCACCTTTAACCAAATCATCTTGTATTTGCTTTTTCCTTTTTGTCCTCGCTCAGCTAGTTTTCAACGTGTCAAGACCTCGTCAGCTTGTTAACCGTCCTGATAATCAATTCATAGTTTAGTTTAATTTGATGAGTTTAGTTTGTTTTGTCGCTTAATTCAACATCTAAGTAGCAACAGTGACTTGAGCAAATGATGTGTGAGCTTTTTTTTTTGGATTAATTTATGAGCATTTTATGTTTCGTGATTATAACCTAACTCGAGAATTGTTTCTAGGCGTTACAAACAACAATCCACATTAGGGTTTCAAAATTGTTGCATTTGCTGATTACAAGGGACTCGTGCTATTAATCATTCAGCTTGGCAGATTTTTTTAAAAAAAATTTTGGATTTTTTTCTCTTGGAATAACGGCAAAAAGCTAATCTTTTTCGAGTTTGAACTGAGAACTGCAAACACGAAGACGAGATTTGATCTAGCTGACCAGCTATATTTGGCATACAGCTTTTGAGATAGCTTTAAGAGTACCTTTAGCTTATTTAAGCTATTTAGTGTTTAATGAGGATAGCTTATAGTCTATCAACTAATTTTTATTGAAAACTCCTTCATCCAAGGATTCAAAATTAAAAGCTAGCTGTGTACTTTTTTATTTTCAAATTTATCATTTATCTTCTTCTAAAATTACTCACTTACTTAACATTTAAACTTCCTCCTATATCCTCTATTCTTTAAAATATATCTACAAAAATATAATATATTATAATATATAATATATATTTATATTATAAATATAATATATATAATATGATAATATTATTATATTAATAATATAATAATATTATATAATATAATATTATGTTATATTATCATAATAATATAACATAATATTATATTATATGATATTATTATTATATTTTTATCATAACAATAATATATTATAATAATATAATATAATAATGTGTGATAATATAATAGTATATTATTATAATATATGTTATAAATATAAATATATGTTAGAATATAATATATTATATATAATATATTATAATATTATAATATATATTTATATTTTATGCATGAGATATTATGATTTTTAATATATATTTATTATATTTATTATATTTAATTAAATTAAATATTTAAAATTATAGCTGCACGTCAAACACAATCCAAAATTTATTGCCTTTGATTATAAACAGCGGCCGTTATATATCCTCGCTCAACATTGAAATTGTGAATGATCATTGAAGCTTGGTATGTTATTATAAACTAAGACATAAATCCTCAACTATCGAAGTTGCTCTTATTAGCCTATTGTTAATGAACAAAATTGTCCCCGTCAGTTAATAATATTCCATGAATACGAAAGCTGATGGGAGGCTCGAATTCTTTTTGACGCAAAAGTCCAATGCTGTATGTAGCAGCCAACGGGGAACCAACCACCATGGCTTGATTATATATGATGCTCATAATTTTATTTATACCAGGGCCTCTTAATATAATCGATTTTTTTTAAAAAAAAAAAAAAAAGCAAGCTTCTATAGGGCCCTCTATCCATCCAAGAAATGAGTTCCTTCCCTGAACAATCCACGGAGCATCTGGTGGCATCGGGGAGCGCATCGGCCAATCAACCCACCGCACTCGGCGCTATGCATGGATATAAGAAATTATGGGAATGGAATTTTCAAGTCGGTTGCCATGCTGAGGATGGAATGATGACATAAAAACGTCGAGATCTTTGGTCTCCGTCTCTCAGATTTAAGAAAGTGTAAGTTGCTGCAATTGCAACCAGAAACCTTGTCCGCTCATGAATCAGGGTGGCTACTCATTTGCCTCTTGTTTGCAATTTCTTTTTGAGAAAGCAATAGACGACGACAACCATTATTGTTCTCTCTTTGGTCATGATGATGCCTTTTAAAAAAAAAAAAAAAAAAAAAGGTTGATAATTAGCAGAGTCCAACTTACCACCATGCCACCGATGCGCTACTCCCTTGCCCGTGGCTTGAACAACAAAGGGATTGTCCATCTTCCTCGAAGATGCTGAAACTTCTCCCAGGAGAATAATGCCTGATTGCCACATATATTATGATGTAATGGGTGCTTCATACAATACATGGAATCCATGAATCATACACTTCATCCTCTTAATCAAGTACTATTTCCGCTTAGATAAATCACATGCACGGTGCATGTCAAAAGCTACCAGGGAATTACAACACAAGCATAAATCATCTAACACTAATACAACTTTGACTCTATCTCAACCAAGCCCTCATCCTCATCCCAAACTAGTTATGACCGGCTACATGAATTCTTTTCGGCCATCCTTTGCTTGGAACTATATTTTTTGGAATATCAAATCCTTCGTTGCTGCTTCCCATATAATTTTCAGTTTACCTCCCACCCTCCTTCCTTCTATATATATCAAATTATGCACATATTCAAAGCATCCAAGTCACCATTCTCTCATTTTTCCTTTAGCTGGTGTTACCTCTACCATTTTATAAATGACTTCATTTTTTATTTTATATTTTCTTATATTATCACACATCTATCTCAAGTTCTCAACATCCTCAGTTTTTTAACAACCCAACATTTTATACAATACAACATAGTAGGCTATGGCTTTCTTATAAAACTTTTCTTTCAACTTAATAGACATCCTATGATCACATGATATCCCGACTATACTTCTCCATTTTATCCACCTTAGTTTAATCCCATAAATATCATCCTCTTCAATTTCCTCTTATAAATAATTGATCTTAAATATTAAAAATAATCACTTCATTCTCAATTTTCACTTCATCTTTATTTTTAATTTTACTAAACCTCCCTTCTACATATTCCATTTTGGTCCTGAAAACTACATATCTTAATATACTCCTCTATAATTCTAACTTACAGATAACTTCAACCTTAATTTCATCCTCTAAGATCATATCATTCGCAAATATCATGCACCAAGCAATATCATCCTATGCTTAGTAAGCTCATCCATAACTAGTACAAAAAGATAAAGGACTTATAGTAGACAAAGAAGGAGGATTGCTATATACATTGAGAGCTGGCTTAAAATTATAGTTACATCCCATGAACATGAATCTGTGGAGGAACCATGGCACACATAATACAAAAGAAAATGATGGAGAATAGCCATATATAACATTTCCCTGCATTAGATACTGCTTTGTTTCTGAATGTCAGCAAACCATGTCAAGTTTCACATTCCAATGACAGTGCTTCATCTCACAGACGGTTAACAAAGAAAAGCTGATAACATGATTTCCTATACCTGTGGCAAGCTTAGAAACTCGAGCATAGTTGTGCATTCCATGCGAAATATTTGCTCTGCAAGTCAACCATAAAGCATGTCATCTCTAGGTGAGGGGAATGAAAACATCCGGAAAAGGGCATCATCATTCAAATCATATAGCTGAACTAGTGACATATGCGCACCATATCTCCAGATTTGCATGCAATTATATTTAAAACTGGGTTTTCGAAACCTGCAAGTGACTTGAAGGGCAAAAAGCAAAAAAAAATTGATCAGGAGCACAGAGATTCAACTCCAATGGTCCATCAGAACCCAGTTGAATGACTTGTAAAATTAGATAGATGGGGATGTGTCCTTAGTTCCAAAGAGAATAGTAGATTAAAAGCACCTGCATTACAAGTACAGTCAGAACAGAGAAATTTACCAGGAGAAAAAAAGGCAAAAAAACATTTGATCAGGAGCACAGAGATTCAACTCCAATGGTCCATCAGAATGCAGTTGGATGACTTGTAAAATTAGATAGATGGAGATGTGTCCTTAGTCCCAAAGAGAATAGTAGACTAGGAGCAACTGCATTACAAGAACACTCAGAACATAGATATTTACCAGGCATCTGCATCACTAGTCCAAGTTCCACTGGAACCATGACCAAATCACACGCAGCTCATTCACAGTCATTCTGCAACTTAATAACCAGCAATTGTGTAACAGCCCCAGAAGCTTCACACACCTTCTATGTAATTTTCAAAAATTTCTTAGGATCTAATTCAGCTCACCCATCAAACAGTCAGATAAAATAGCTACCAAGACAACATAAAGCCCGATCAGCAAAACATCCAAGGAAGACCTCAGAGAACTTCAAAGGCTTCAATTTATTGAGTCAAGACAATATCTTTTTCATTTTTCTTTTGTCAGGAGAGGGGGGTTGGGGCGGGTTGGTAAATTATGACCAAGAGTGAATCACAAAAATGCCTAAATTGCAAAGATTTGAAAAATTTGAACCGAAATTTATAGGATTTTGATGTTATTATTTATCAATGAATATTATCATCTTTTGTGAGTTGCTGCATGGTTCATTAAGTTGGAGTAGCATCTTGCAGACTATATAAAAGACAAAAGCTCTAGGCAATATGGATATATAACACTGAATCAAAGTGTTGAGAAGCATTTCTAAATCCTAGAAAATCTAAAGGAAGCCAGTGACCTTTGAAAACAAGGATCACAAAAGAATATACTTATGTGAAAAAATAAAGTTTGGAATTCAGGTTCCCTGAGGATAAGCCAAAAAAAGAATAAAGACTAAAAGCCCAGGGCATGATGATGTTTTATAAATTGCATGGATGAGGATACCAAAATCAGATTCTGACACATATCCAGTGTTTGACTCAACAAGAGAGAGAATTGAGATACCGAGATACGTAGAATTAAATTTAATTTAACTAAATTATATATTTTTATATCTTCAAACATGATTTGTTTAGATATTTAAAATATGTTGTGGACAGGTAGTTTAGGTAACAATGTACCTGGTAATAATCTGTATAAATTCAAAGAAATGGGTAAGAAACATACCAATGCAACGCTGAATCTTCCAAACCTCCCAATTGCACTTAACTTTAGCCTCTCTCACCGACCGAAACAGTATGTGCACAGGGTTTGCTGACATTACCATCGCCTTCTGCACCTTCTAGGCTGCAGTAGTCAGGAAGCACAGGTTGAGGTTAATCACTCATTACTAGATGAAAAAGCCTTGTCTTCAGAATCCCGGATTTTCCAGACCACAAAAGACCCCCTTCTCTGAAATTCACATGGCTGAAAATTTTTTATTGCTTTCCCCATCAATGCCATAGCAGCAATGCTTGGAAATTGCTTGTCATCATATATAACTTCTGGTGATGTCGCTCGTTTTTCTTGAGGACAGTTATGACACCATCTTCGGATCCAGGAATGTTTCACTGATGGTCCAAAGGAATTCACACCATTATCTGGCGACAACATAATCTTATCAAACCTCCATTGATCCTGAAGATATTTCATTGAAACAGAGTTGGATTTGCTATAGTTAAGTACCCTACTGAACAAATTACTGCCTTCTCTACAGAGCTGACCATCCCCAATTTTGAATCTCTTGGTACCAATGGCAAGAAAATTTGAAGGGTTATGTCTGAGACGTTTAACCCATCCGCTGCTTGCCTCTGCATGTACTGGGATTTCCATTAGAGTGCTGGAATCGGAATTATTTGGCTTCTCAACATGAGAAAGAATGTGAACTGTGTCCATGCTCTCTGTTCTAGATGTGCTCATTTCCCTGTTACTCATAAAGGTTGCTCCATCTGAAGAAGTGTGATGCTCTACGTCCGTGTAAGGAAGCTCAATTTCCACCTCCTTGCTTACAGCTTGTTTAATTGGTGAAGCCGCCATTGACTGAGATTTTGACAGGTTAGGGCACACAACACCCTGTGGAATCCATACTTCAGTAAAAATAATCTGATAATCATCTTAAATTATATGTTGGTTAATCATGATCTGAAGGTAAACATCAAGACCCCACATAGCTACACAAACAGCTGCAACCTTTTTGCACAAAGCTGCATGTTAGAAAATCTGACACTCTTAAAGATGCAGATTTACACAGGGTATGATGAATCTCATAAACACGAGCATCAACCACACTAGGAATAGGGTGGCTATGTTTTAGTTTGAGATGACACAAGAACCGGAATTATAATAGTTATTAGTAACAGTAATCTGGATAAATAAGCAGTGAATAAAATCTAAATCTACACAGCACACCTGCAGAGGCTGGAAGAACAGAACATAACAAATCTTAGATGACAATCTCATCCATGAGATCACCTTCCTCTTTTCTCCTATTTATCTACTCTCTCTCAATTTGATACATGCTATATGCATCTACAAAATAAATGATATCAGAAACATGGTCGCTACACCACCAAAGCTCTATGATGCTAAAAAAAGATGTAGTGCAATATGGAAAGATTACCTAAAGGTCATAAAAAATGACGACTACAACAAATTGCCATAGTTACTATAGCCAAGCTAAACTGTTAAGAGTTGAATCTCTTGGTTCAGAGATATAAGCAGCGGCATCAAACGTCCAGGGAGATACAATCTACTTTAACCCTTTACCATCAAAAACAATCTCTTTCTTCTCTTCCATCTTACAACATCAGCTTTTGAGATGCCATCCTTAACTTGCCATTAATTAGAGCTATGTCTGTTTTCTTAGGTAGGACAACAGAAACCGGTCAGATTTTATTACTTCAGACCTCTCATAACACTGGGTGCATGAGCAACTGCATGCCAAAATTGTGGGTCATATTGTGGTGCAGCCAAGAAGTGCAGTTGACAAGCTAGAGATGTGTTTTCCTTGGATTAAAGATTAAAGTTCCTTTGGATTAACATGACATGTGAAATAATATAAGACATATAGATGTTGGCATGTGCATATTAACTTGGCATGACACCTTTCCTGTATTTAGTCAGTAACATGATTAAAAACTTGTCATATAATATTATACAACATATAGGCATAGATACCTACACAACATATCCAAGAATGTATGCATGCACATATGGATGGTGCATGCACAAGGAATATGTATAGAAAATAGATAGATGAAGATGATGGATGGATACATGAGAGAGAAGAGTCCTACTTTTAAAATCCAAAAACTGCAAATCCATTGTGGGTTATCAGAATGGATAATCTATACTTTTAGAATGATCTACAACATATAAATGTCCAAAAACTAAAATTATGATATGATATTTAACTTAATTTATAGTTTTGAAGCCTTCAAATCCACTAAATTTTGGTTAACACATGTTTCAGCATGTGCGGATGATGATCCAGCATCTGGACGTTCAATTTATAGGCAACCATACATATTTGCTTGCCAGATCTACTGTCTTGTTCATTTTTGAATTTTGATGCAAAGCTGAAAGACCAACAAAGATATGCATTGTGTTTTATGTTGTAGATGTTTATATGTTGTTAGACCAATGATCTAGAGTCCGGTTCTATAAGTAACTTAAGTAAAACAATCCATAGGTTTTTTTGTTACACAACTCAGACAAGCTCAAGAAGATGCAATTGTATGATAACCAAAGTGCAGGGGCCTGAATAATCTTGTCTATGGCTATTTCAGCAAACAAAAATATCAAATTAGCATGTTAAGCTAATGCATGAGGACATGTTGATTTTCTATACCTCTTGCACTCTAGAAGAAGTTTCACCTGCAAAACGTGAAGACAAAAGAACAATCAGGCAAAAGATATAGGTTATCTATATATAAATTCTCCTAGCAGCAAGATCTACACTAATGCAGTGCTATAACATTTCCCAACCCCCACCCAAAAGTTGCAGTTAGGTTAGCAAATACTTCTGAGAAAGAGAATTTGGAAGTATCTTTATCTATATTCATCATAGATAAATCATGCATGAAATTAACATTAATTATGTACCTGCTGGAGAGCTTGGTGCCTGAAGAACACCAATATGCATTGTATCAGTCTTCAATGGTGATTCATTCTGTGTTTCCAGAAGATAAGTATCGGTGCCAATGCCATGTTCCCTATCTCCACTGCTACTTGAGTTTTCCAGCGGCTGCAAATCTTCAGCTTGCTTGCCTTTGTACTCTGGAATGGTCACTGATGTCAGCTTTTCAGAGGTGGCAGATCCTTTTACTTTGGTGGTTTTCTTGGACTTATCAACCATTTGCTCCCCATGAGACAAGTCCATAGCTATCTTCTTTGTGATTAACAAATACACGGCTGAATAATGAAGACATCCAATATCATCTAGTCCGTTTAACACTGGGAAGCTTTTGTGACTAGCTAATAATCCACCACCAGGAACATTAAGTAGCTCTTCATTATGTTCTCTAGCTAGTAATGGAAAAGGAAAATCACCTGAGCCAGAGTCTCTTGGTATTTGCATGGACCCACTGTTCACCATCGGCCATGAACTCATAAAATTACTAGAAATCATTTTGTCATCACCTTTCATTTCAGAAATCATGAATGCAGAATGGCTGAAGCAATCACAAACCGCATGTTCCAAACTAGTGAGAGTCGCATTTAAAGAATGGTCCTTAATCACATGCTCTGAGATCAAAGGATCACTTTCTCCTCTGGTGCAGCCAGAAGGACTCATATCTGATCCAAGGAATTCTAATCCATCAATTGCTGAGTGGGAGATTGCTCCTGTAAGATCATCTTGGCAATGTAAAAAGCCTTTAATAGATTTAGAAGGTCCAATCTCTTGTTTTTTCCCTGTCATCCTTTTTGCATCAAGCTGCTGCTCTTCTGATGCAAATTCTATTATACGGGGAACCAGTTTAGTTTCATTCAATAGTTTTTGAGATTCAGAGAATCTATTAGTCGCAGCACCATTTCCAGTTCTTTTTTTTGGATTTAAGATGCTCTCTATTTTGCGGTTGATGTCAAACATGGGAAAATGGTTCAACTCTGAGTTAACATTTTCTGAATTCATGATATGGGATATGTCGAACTTCTCCCGCTCTGCAGATGAGTCTAACAACTTATGAACAGATAATGTATCTGATGCTGCTGCTTTAGCATCAAATAACTTCATTTTTTTCTGCACTACAGAATTGATAATCTTACATCGTCCATTTTCAGCTCCCACAGATTCAGTTGATTGGTGAACATCTGAAGTCAGATATAATTCATTAAGTTCAGCTCTATACACATTTTTGTTTACAGAGGTCTTTCCTCGTTTCATACCTATGCTTAACATATCGGCCTCTTTAGATTTTGTATTTTCAACTGGCAAGGACCCCTGTTCCTTTAGAATATCTTTTCTGTATTTTGCATCAGAAACAGTACAGTCATTATAACTGGTTGAACTGCTGCTTGCTCGCATCCAATGTGCCTTCCACTGTGACAGGCACCAATGACAAGATTTTCTAACATTCACATTACAAGATTTTCTAACATTCACATTACCTAAAACAAGTTGCATATATCTTCTATGTTGTCATATCTTTGTACAAAAGGGTCTGAGATCATATCCCCTTTCAAGAGTCCAATAACCTGAGAAGACTAATGGATGTGAAGCTACTCCAGTGTTGATGCAATGATTTCAAAGTGTTCTGAGAGGAGTTTTTGGATGCATTCAACGGTTCTCTGCAACAAAAGAAAGATTCAGCTGAAGTCCAAGATGAAAGATCCCTTTCTCAGAGCAACCACAGCCCAAAAGTAACAATAAATGCACAGAACAATCAAACAGCAAAGGGATATAATGCAATCAGATAATGCACATCGCAAACAGCGAACATCTTCATCCAGCTGTTGCAATAGGCCCTGTCCCTCTTACTGATAGTGCCCCTTGCAGGTTACAAAATATGCCACCTATGGCAGAAATATGCTACGAAATGAAAATGTATGCTAAAGCTTCATTAGTTCCTCATGGTCTATGGTAGAGGAGAACTTATCCTTGAGATAATTACGCTGATCATTTTTATATCCCTTGGCTAGCCACTCTTTTGTGTTGATCTAACATGTCTAGAACCATCCCTCTCAATCTGTTCAAGAACAAACTGATTGTGAATTTTCACATGCTTGTTCCAGTTGTTGTAATGACTTAACAGGTGTTGCTAAGGTGATTTTGGTGCAAAAGAATACGAGCGACCTTGCTATTCTACCAATATAAAATGGTGTTTAGAATCTAAGATATTCTTACAAAATATTTGACAATACCTATCACTGGCTGTTCTTTTGAAACAGGTTAATTCTTAGTAGCCTGAACTTTACTTATGGTGGCATTTGTCTCAGAAACTTGCCCCTACACCTGCTTCCTTATTTTAATTTTTTTCCCATACCTAAACACAAATCCACACCTGCACCCACTCCCACTTCTGGAAATTAAGGGCTCCTTCCCATAGAAAAATGCAAAAACCTGAAACAGACCTGTAAAAGTCCAAACTTTCATGCCCAGTCTCCATTTGCATACCTAGGGTGGATATTAATTGCATTTCACTGATGTTATCTTTCCAACAAGTGATGCCAAGACAAATAGTCCTTGATATATTTCAAAATTATCTCTCATGTTTCTTTATGTGATAAAGTAACAGCATGCACAAAAATATTGATTATTCATGGCAAAACCAAGCTTAAGATTTGACTTATAACAAGCTACTTTAAAGAATCTACAAACCATAAGCCATTAATAAGCGCACCATAACTTTAATTAAGGAATATGACTCAAGAAAGTTTTCTTGATTCTCTGGCTCATTTAGATATAATAAACTTGAGTAAACTAAATTAAATTCTTTTTTGCCTAAAGCTAGCCAAGCCATATAGAATTACAAACCTTTAACCTTAGAAAATAACTCGAGTCAACGTAGTGAAGAGCCAAATCACTGAGTTTCCAAATCAAGCTTCAGAAACCACACTGCAGAACCCCATCAACTCTACTCTTTCTTCTTCCTTTCAATCTAGAACTTTTCTATTAGAAATGAAGACTTTGTTGAATAGTGATGGTACGTTTGCAAAGATCCAAGCAAATTGAGCCTCATCATACTAGAAGCAAAGTTTTAAGACAACAAAGTAGAAGGAAAATATAACACCAAATGCCACTTATATTCAGATCATCATGAAGCAAGAAGAAAAGGAACTCTGTCAACATCAACAATGGGGTAACAATTGGTGACAAGCCAACCAAGATATTCTGTAAGCCTATTGAGGTACATGTTTATTGCAAGCTTGTCTTTCTCATAGTAGTGTAACATGATCCTTAGATGGACAATTGGTTCATAGAATGATACTCTGGATAGTCTCCTAATGGGTTCTGTAATCCTTAACATCTATAAGTTAGATGTAATCCTGCACAGAGAAAATGGTAATGATCAATCCATTGGGTTTTTGATCCTTGGTTACCTAATTATTGTTTGATGGATTGATAAAACTTGTCCAATGAGCTTGGCTTTTTCTATTATTTTCTTTGTGAATGACAAGGTTTGAAGGTACAAGAGAATATCCATCAATGTGGACCATTATTTTTAGACTGTGGTTGAAAGGGACATTGTAGATTTTCTAAATGATCAAATTAGCTTGTGCGAGTTCAATAAAAATTTGTTGACAAGAAGAAAGATATGAAGAAGTAATTTAAAAATAAAGGGAACAAAAAAGGAAAACAGAACAAAGTATTCATCCACAATGCGTGCATGTCCATTATCATTTATTCTTTTCTTTCCTGAACTGAAAGATAGGGTGTAGCGCGTATGTGGATTACTACGGCTATTCTTTTATGCAAAAAAGGATGAAACAAGAAGTTAGAAGGATAAGAGAAGCATTCCCATTGGAAATTTAATATAAATGAATGATGGTAAAAAAAGAAGAAGATTGATTGGATTCAAGGTTTACAAATAAAAGATAAAAATAAAGTTTTGCCTTTGGTCTGATGACAAGGGAAGAAAAAAGAAGAAATTATTTTGAGATAGAGATAAAGACTTGGATAGAAGGGGTTGCTCTTTCCATAACAGTAAAAAAGCCTAGAATTCTGGCCTAAACTTATAGAAAAAATTTATACCATCATGCTACAACATATGACCATTTCCATGCAAATAATTAAGAAAAGACAGAGAAAATGGTAATGATCAATCCAATGAGTTTTTGATCTTTAGTTACCTAATTATTGTATGATGGATTGATAAAACTTGTCCAATAAGCTTGGGTTTCTTAATCATTTTCTTTGTTAATGATAAGGTTTGAAGGTACGAGAGAATATCCATCAATGTGGACCATCATTTTTAGATGTGGTTGAAAGGGACATTGTAGGTTTTCTAAATGATCAAATTAGCTTCTGCGAGTTCAATACAAATTTGTTGACAAGAAGAAAGATATGAAGAAGTAATTTAAAAATAAAGGGAACAAAAAAGGAAAACATAATAAAGTATTCATCCACAATGCATGCATGTCCATTATCATTTATTCTTTTGTTTCCTGAACCGAAAGATAGGGTGTAGCATGTATGTCTGCAAACATGTGTTTATGTGGATTACTACGGCTATTCTTATTTATGCAAAAAAGGATGAAACAAGAAGTTAAAAGGATAAGAGAAGCATTCCCATTGGAAATTTAATGTAAATGAATGATGGTAAAAAAAAGAAGAAGATTGATTGGATTCAAGGTTTACTAATAAAAGATAAAAATAAAGTTTTGCCTTTGGTCTGATGACAATGGAAGAAAAAAGAAGAAACTGTTCAGAGGTAGAGATAAAGACTAGGATGGAAGGGGTTGCTCTCTCCATAGCAAGTAAAAAAAAGCCTAGAATTCTGGCCTAAACATATAGAAAAAATTTATACCATCAAGCTACAACATATGAACATTTCCACACAAATAGTTAAGAAAAGTGAATAAAATAATATGTTTTTTAAAAAATTAATTGTAACTAATAACATATACACTGATTGTGCACTTTAATGCCTACAGATTAAGCAATCATGAACTGGATGACCAATAGAGGGTTGAAAACTCGACTTGATGTCAAGAGCAGAACAAATAAAATGGGATTGATGCCGACAAAGTTTCTATCCCTACATGAAACATCTTGTTGATGTAAGGCTTCAGATGGTAGAGAGGATGGTGCACTAAAGAGCCGATCGGGTTGAATTCACTCGAACCGCGAATCAACCTGCAAGAAGAAGTCCCAAGAATCGGTGGAGTACCCTCCAGTTTAGGACCCTCCAGTGCTTAAGTCAGCTGATGCCTTGAGAACAGATAGTGGAAATGGTGATTCAAGAAGGTAATAAGAGGGGGTTTTTGAGTGGAAAGAAGTTCAATTTTCCTTCAATAGGAAAGTTCAGAATGATTTCAACAGAGTCTTGGCCCTGTAAATTAGAACTTACCTTCCAGAAGGATATCCTGCCCCTTTATTTATAGAGGGAGCTTGCTTAGGCCTTAAGAAAATTTGTTAGGCCATTAATTTGTTATGGCCAGCTAGATTACAGTTGTTGGTCGTTTGCCTTGGTGGCAATTAGCTGTAAGACAGTTGGAGGAGGGTCGCAATTTGATTGGAGCGCGGCTGTGCTTAGTTGACTAACGGGATATGTCGAGGTCGGTAAATTACTGATCTGGCTTGTGATGAGGTCGGTGATTTACCGATCTCAATATGGGTTGAGCCTGCTGAAGTTAATAACATCAATATTTTGCCGATCTCGGATATCAAGTTGGTCATTTTAGCTGTCACAGATTACTGTCGATGAGGTCGGTGAAAACCCGATCTCCATGGAGCTCGACAGCCATTGTTCTTCAGGGCCACAAAATATTGATCCGATTGTGTGCGGTCAAGCTTAGGTCCGTTTATTACCGACCTTCATCGAGATTCGTTTCGAATATCATGGAGAATGGTGGCTCACCGATCAGGGGTTCATTCTGATCGGTTATCTACCGATATGGGCTTGATCACTTGGTCAATTTGGTTTTGACCGACAATCTGGCATTTAGGTCGGTACTTTACCGATCTGACATCAAACTTATCGATTGCCCGTCTTCTGAGATGGTGGCTCCTTTGATGATGCCATGTGTCCAGCAGGGGATGACCGTACCAATACATCTAAATATGGTTCTCTTTCATGCTTTATGGTGCTCAAGGAACTGAGCAACTTGTTGTTGAAGGCAGTTTCAATATTAACATCTTCAACAAGTCCTAATGATTGGTTTTGAATACTTCATCCTAGGTTGAATAACATAAAATGATTTCTGGTCTCAAATGAACCCTTAGATTTCAATTCACTTATAAAGCATGATTTATGAACATTGTAGGTTCAAGAGCAGCAGAGTTGATTCATCATGTTTACTAATATGATTAATATGACAACCGTAACAATTGATCATTGTATAGGTTGAAGAAATTAATGTCACACAATTATTTTTCTATTCTTATGGCCTTTATGCATTAACTACTTTATTCTCCTATAAATTTCTACGAGCTTCTTTGAGGACAAAAAGATATTATGGCACTCCTTTCTCATTTATTGCTCTTTCGACTTCTGACTACACATACATACATATTTCTCATTTATTGCTCTTTCGACTTCTGACTACATACATACATACATGTGTGTGTGTGTATATATATATTATATGTATACATCACTCTTTTTAGTGTTTTGCACATTGTTCTCCTTGATAAACATTCTCTAATTCTAACATAGCAACTCTTGAAATAATTATTAACACTTACAGCTTATTGAATTTTATGTAATCTAATTCCAGCAATTGAAATTCTATAAAAGAACAGATTGTTGCTATGGCTATAACTAAAGTGTATATCAAGAAATGCATAGTGTTATTGCTGATGTCATCCGGTTATATTCTTCAATTGAAATTCTATAAAAGAACAGATTGTTTCTATGGCTATAACTAAAGTGGATATCAAGAAATGCATGGTGTTATTGCTGATGTCATCCGGTTATATTCTTCAGGTTCATGACACCATTTCTTCTTCGAATCTACATCATGATAATTTAATGATGTTTACCTCATCAAAGATCCTTTTTTTTTGAAGAAATTAAAGTCCATTACAAAGTTATTGAGCAGGTATCTAAAACTTCAGGCACTGTCTTTTGTGTTAATCAGGTTAGTTATGGGTTTGCCAAGCAACTACAAAAAGACCATCTAAATTGCTTTTGCTGCAATCTGGCATCTCTTACATGTTAGTGGAGCTAGCAAATTTTAGACTATCTCTGGAATCAATCAACCCAAACTTCAGAGCCCTTCTGTTGTCTGTGAAAGCCTGGATTGAAAACAATGCTGGATTCTAGATGGTTTTTGTCAATGAATCCCAGGTCCTACTGGCAGGAAAAACATACACAAGGAGCCATGTACTTTTCATAAGCACTTCTTTACAATTTTCCATACCCTTAAGCATGCTGATAGAACAACAACTCTTCAATTTCACCGCAAAAAGTACAGCCAGAGATCATTAGCTAAACTGATACTACCTCATTCCAGCGTACACTCATAATCACCAAATACGTTTTTGCAGGATGTCATTGTTGTCAGAAGGCAAGATCCGGTCCAGAATTCAGCATTCCAGTAATCATCATTATCTGCCCAAGAGAAAAAAGGTAGCCAATACAACATCAAGACATAGCTGGTCTGATATTCTCATACTCTAGAATCACATTAAAGAACTGCTCAGCATGACCGGAAAAAGTCAGTAAATATGTATTCGAATAAGTCTAAGACAGGAAACAATTATTAAGATTTCAGTATTTTGCTGAAACCAGATGATTTGGACAATGGAAACTAATATCAAGGGTATATTATCTTCATTAAGTCTTCACTTTTTCCTAGTTCATGGTAAATAACTGATCTCACTAGCTGGTGTGAGCTAGAACACAGTCTGAAAATGGTGATTTTTGAAGCAAAAACATATCACTTGGCATAAGAAACACCAAACCCCCATCAGATAATTTCCTCGTAGCAGAAACATCATGATTTGTATGTACATTATATCTAAAATTTAGTAATTGAATGCCTAACTTTGAAGATAAGCAGGATAAAACAAATTGTAGGAAGAGGGCAAGACATGATCCTTATCATGGCTGAACCAGCATGTATAGCTATCATGCACTCATTGACAGTTTGACACCATAAATAAAATATCAGCTCTTACTATCTTGGCCAACATAAACTGATACATCCAGAGAAAATGACAAGTTAGATAATGAAATATAAGCCAAGATATTGATACTTTTCTTATACCATGTTATTTTGGGGTTTTATATCACTAATTATTGAAATAAATGTGCAAATCACTAAACTGTCATCTATTTACCGGGTTAGCTGATATTTCCAACTATATCAGCCAAGGTATCCAGATAACATGATCACTTTAAAGATTCTTCAGTCCTCCATCATGACTGAGATAAACTGATACCTTGTTCATATTGTGAATAAAACCCTGACACAATCAGAAGACTGGACCAGCAATGAAGTTCCTAAATGTGACTCAAAAGAATCAAATGTGATATTATCACATGTAATGCAATTATGAGTTACACACCAAGAGAAGGAAAGAGAGCGGGGAACTCTTCAAAAATACAGGATTGCATATGAAGGAAATACAAACAAGAAAAGATAGGAAAAAGAAAAGATGCCAAATTCCAGCTATCAGCAGTTGTCTCTTTCACCTTCCTACTCGATGTTTTACATCCAGTTGCTTTAAAAATTATGCATCGACTTCTCTTTTCTCCTACTCTGCTGAGAAACCATTGGGTAGTTTAGCTTGCTAATCAGGTCATATTTTCTACTTCTTTTTCGCACACAATTGACGAGAAGGAAAAGGAGTTTGATCACTGAAATTTTGAAAATTGAGAATTAAATCATTCAAAAAGAAGCCCTTAGTTGCAGCAAAAAGAAAAGGCATAAGTTCTTTCAAATCCACCCAAAAGGGATTTTCTTTAGCAATTCCAAAGAGAATACCAGATCATCAAAGGGGACGTTGCTCATTATTCAAAACAGAAAGTCAAATCCGACAACCAAGATAATTTAAATCAGGAAAAGGAACACAAAGCTTCTTCCTTCGTCAAAATCTGCTCTTTCGCCCTTCTTTTCCACTTGTTTTAAACAAGAGATGTTCCTGTACCAAAAAAAAAAAGAGATATTCCAGCAAAATCATTCTTTCTTCCTCAAACAACCTTAAAACTATCCACAGATCGATTCGCCTCCCCTCCAACTCCACAAAAAAAATATATTCTTTTTGTCTTTTCTTGAGAAGACAAACTAGCAAAAAAGATCAAGAGAGGAATTGGTAAATCAGATCTCTCGTCTCATTAGGAGACTTTTATCAAAAGACAGTGCACAATTAAGCAAGAATCAAGCTCTCGAGCACTAATCCCATCAAAATCCAACAAAAACCAAAAATCCAAATAAAATTCCAGAAAAATCTAGCCAAGAAGAAAGAAATCTAACCGTTTCAAAGCTCACCCGACCAAAACCCATCAGATTTCTCTCCACTTATCACCGCCCATCCTTCTTCATTCCCAATCGAGAGACCAAAATGAGATTCAACTCCACCGCCAAGAAAGAGGGTCGGCGGAAGCGGGGAAAAAGAACGGGAGCGAGGACCAGGAGAAGACTTGGCGCTTTATTCACACGCGCGGAGTATGACGGTGCCGTTGGGAGAAAAAGAAAAGGCAAAATTACTCCATGACCCCTCAATTTTGGCCTCATGACACTTCGCTCCCTCATCCTTAAAGATTTTAATTAGTCCTCTTAACTTTCAATTTCTTGGAGTGTGATCCTCCCTTTCATCTATATCAATTTCATCTATATCAATTAGATAAGAAGAAATTGTATACTATGATAAGCACATAGTAACTTAAAACTATCTTTATAATTAAAATATTTTTTTAAAAAATTTAAGATATTACTTTTCTGTCATATCCTCTTATCCCCTAGCCACTCCTCCCATCAATTGCATTGAACATGTGATCTCCCTCATCAACGGCCATAACATGTCGAACATTCATATATGGCTATATTTGGATGACGGATAAGTAGCTATTTTTAGACTTTTTTTAAGATAGATATTATTTGAAGTAAGATTTGGGCTATATATGGATTTGGATTTAGACTTCATAAGACTAGGTTTAGGCTAGTTGGATTGAATATAAGGTTTATAATCACGGAAGCTTGGAAATGGGATCCTCACTTATCTTTTTGCTAATTTTATTTTTCTTTTTTTTTTTTATTTATTTATTTATTTATTTCTTCTTTCTCCTTTCTCCCTTCCTTTTCTTTATCCCAACAATATCAAATATATATATATATCTTCTGAAGATTTGTTGAAAGTATTTTTTCATAATATGATTTAATGGCTTCATAAGAATTTGAAGGAGAGGAGGTTTGGAGTGATTCTATAGCGACTATTGAGGTAAAATTTTGTTTTCATAAAAATTTGGATAATATCGTAATAAGTGATGCAATTATGTGTTGGTTTAAATTAATAATTATGGAGAAAGTAAATAGATGGGCTAAAGTATGTGACATGAGGAACATAGAGCTTGGAAAATGAATGATAGATACAGGAAAGGATTAAAGACTCATGTTACTTCTTTTTTTTTTTTTCTTTCTTTCTAGATTTAGATATTATTCTAGTTTTCTTTTTGCTCCTAATTCTATAAATTTTCTTGGTGGTTAACTACTCTTTAACATTAAACTGGAGAGGATCCCAACTCTTCCGATAATCTTCAAAAGGTTATGAGTGCTTATAATCCAAGATTGAGAATAATGTGAGTGAGAAGGTATTTTTGTTATTTATGAATATCTATTGATAATATTTTAGAGGGAATGGATGGAATGATTATATTGGAATAGATTGAAAGTTGAAAGTTTTTTTCTTAAAAAGAAAAATGTTTGGGGGGGGGGGTTTGCATTCTAGAATGGTGCGAAAGGGCAGCGACAAACTTCCTTTTTTTTTTTTTTTTTTTTTTTTTTTTTGTGTTCTTGAAGGCTACGCGGCTGCATGACAGCCACGTTATTATTATTTAGCGACCCGCCAGATTATTCTACCAACACTATTATTATTTTACGAAGAATCTTGGTGAGGGATCGGGGACTAAAATAACAAACGGGAGCACGAAAATATCTTTCCTTTGTTGCACTTTTGCTCCTCGGTCCTTACCACCTTGGTGAACTTACCGCCTGTCAACGTCTCCAACTGGATGACAGTACCAGATCAGCAACAGTTATATAGCTCCATCATTTCAGCCTCTAGTTCCACGTAAACAACAATTGAGGGCCCACTCACCCAACTCGATCGTTAAACGCAGTGCCTTAGCCTCAGGAAAAACGTGAGAATTTTGGAAGAAAAACCTTCTATGATTGAAAATTAATTTGGCCATCTAGTCATTAATTTATAAAAAAATTATTTATAAATTTAAATTTATTTTTAAATTTCTATACTTCATAAATAAAATAAAATATTTTTAAATTATATAAAAATTTAATTTTATTTTTTTAATATTTAATTATATAATTTTAATTTTTGATTATATATTTATAATTTTTAATTATAAATTTTTAAATCTATGCCTTTTGATTATATAATTTTTATTATATTCATGATATTTAGTTACATATTTTTTTATCTTTAATTATATAATTTTTGATTATATGAATGAAATAACAAATTACAGGGATCTAAAATTAACTCATATATATAGTTTAAAAAAATTTATTTTAATTATAAAATTTAAAAATTTAAAAATAAATTTAAATTAATAAAAAAATTATAAATATTTATTTTTTAATTTACTAGTGACGTATTCGCATGGATCGGCTTTTTCAAGAGGAAAATATCTACGAGTACGGCATTGTAGAAAAAGTGAGAGGGACTGGCTAATGAAAGCTACACCACATGTGCCGGTAACATGGACCAGCATGACGGGCACAGGGTTCCTCGGACTTTTCAGGGAGAATACCGGTGAGTCAGGTTTCAACGAGCTACTCTATTTGAAGTTATAACATGTCCCCACTAAAACCACCATCGACCGGTTGTAATAGCTGCTATTTTCTCAGAAAAGTACTGTTTTAATTGTTTTAGTGTTAGAATAATCACTATAATAATAATTATCATAAGAATAGTATAACAGAAAGTAGCAGAATATTTAAATATTCTGGTATTTTCCGGTCACTGTTCACTTAACTAAAATTAGTTTTTTTAAGAAAACCGAACAATATCTTTTAGGTAGAAAGTTGATGGAAAAGGTATAAGTTTTCAAAAATAATTTTTTATCTTT
Organism: Cocos nucifera; assembly: GCA_006176705.1. Classification (NCBI taxonomy): domain Eukaryota; kingdom Viridiplantae; phylum Streptophyta; class Magnoliopsida; order Arecales; family Arecaceae; genus Cocos; species Cocos nucifera. Next base: position 23,480 of record QRFJ01000641.1, on the reverse strand, counting down.
ATCCATAGAAGCCATACAAATGCAAATAACAATGATTATTTGCGTCATAATGTTCTATTATACCATTAAATATATAGTATGTTATAAATTTGCCCTCTAATCTGATAGTTTATCCTGAGTCACTAAGTCGGATAAGCTTCTAAATATAACCTATGCTCCTAAATTGAAAAGCATGCATGTGAGAGGATGTAACGTAGTTGTGGCTTGATTTAGAAGATCGGGAGAGCTGCATATTTGCAAGTAGAATAAAATATAATAAATACTTAAGAGAAAAATAGTGATAGCCATGAGATTAGCATTTTTCGTATTATTTCTCCTCTTTAATTACCTCTCCTGCGTCTCAATGTATGTATGTGAACGTCCAATATTAATAAATACTCATATGTTTACCTTATTTTGTTTTTATTTTTAAATAATCATTAGACTAGTGAATCTTTAATATGATGATGGGTTGGATGTATATTTCATATATCATAAATCAAGTGAAGAATCTGTTTGTTGTTCACAATTCAATTATGAATGGATCAAAACATGTTTGGAAGGTTCGAAGCCTAATTACTCTTTCTCATCTAATCCAAACCCAACTGTTGCTATCCATGGTTATATACCTGACCGGCACCATGTTGCATATGGTGAGTAGAGAAACCAACCCAAAGTTCCAGACAACCAAGCTGAGCCCTCCAGCTTTAGACATGTCTTGTTTCATATCCCCCTCCTAGTGTTAAAGTAGCTACTAAACAAACAAAATTCTCCCTTACCAAAAAATATACAAAATTGTTCATTCAAATTAGCTGCCATACAGAATGAGGTTTAGGAATCACTAAATTGCATAAATAATGATTTTGATATCTCATGAAAATTTATCTGATAGAAAATATTTTACATATAAGGGCAAAATAAGTCTCTAAATGGTTCTGATGTCCCGTGTGAATAGATTCTTTCTTTCTTCTTTTTTTTTTCAAATGGACGTGGTTTTCTTGTCCTGGGAGATGCGGTACCTCTTGTTGCAACATGAGATATGGTGCATCCATGAATGGTATCATAGGATGATTGGTCGCATATGAACATACGTGACATGTATGATTTATTGCCTGATGACCGTATATGATCTATAGATGTCCTATGGTACCATGCGCACATTTTTATTTTTATAGCTGAAACTTTTCTGCTGCGAGTCCACCAAACGTGTCAATTAGAGTTATCAAGATTATCCGGCCCGCCTCTAAATAGGATGGAACGGACTGGACCGTTTAACTGATGGATTGGAAAAATCTCAATCCAACCCGATGTACCATGGACTATAGATTAAATGGGCCAAATTTTTTTTTTAAAAAAAATGTAAACACTACCCCTACCTTCTCTCCTTCAACTTTTCTTCCACCGTCCCCAATATCCACCTTCTTCTCTCTCGTGGCTTCCCCGATTCCCACATCCCTATCCTCCTCGCTGCTTGGTGGCAGACTTAGGAAGATGGGTGACTGAGAGGGAGGACCAAGTGGGGAGGGGCGAAGGACCGAGAGATCGACAAGAAGAGGTAGGGAGTGTTATGGCACTGTGGACCAAGCGAGAAGAGGCAAGGAATGGGGGAGGGGTAAGCACGGAGAGGTGGAGGATTGAAAATCCAAGAGGGGGAGAGGGTTGTCGTGCCAGGGACTGAGCAGGGAGGGGCAGGGGATGAGGGGCAAATAGAGAGTTTCAGGGGATGGGGATGAGAGAGAAGGTAGGGGGTGTTGTGGCGCCATGGATCGAACTGAAAAGGGCAGAAGATGAGAGGGCGAGCGGAGAGAGGTGGGGCACTGAGAGACCGAGAGGGAGAGGCAGGGGGTCCCATGAATCGAGTGGGGAGGGCAGGGGATGGGGGGGTGACGAGGAGGGGGGGGACCAAGGGGAGGATTGGTGGGGGCAGGAGGGGGGTTTGTGGCTAGGGTGGGAAAGGAGGATAGGGTCCAAAAAAGAAAAAAAGAAAAGGATTGCTAAAATATGAAATTAATCTATCCTATTTATATGATGAGATGGGCCAATTCGATGGATCCAACTTAAATTGATAGCTCTAATGTTAATATACAGGCCCAAAATGGCCAACATCTCTCAATGCCTCCTTACGAGGTGGTTCGCGTTGCTTACACTGCAGCAGAAGTCATGTTGATCCAAAGGCAAAGCTGGTCTGTTGCCATTCAAAGACGGGTTGCGAGATAAACTGGCCTGTACCATGTCACATGTCACTGTAACATATATATATATATATATATGGCGCACACGACGCTGAGAAATAAAAATCATTAGCCTATGTTCTTTCTGCGCGTGGACTCTTTCATTAATTTGTAGTGATTCTCTACAAAAAAAAAATAGTGATGACGGTCCAAACGGATTGGATATAATATAAGCCGGGTTGGATAATATATGAGTTTAGTTGGTTATAGATAAAAAAATCTATCAATTCAAATTGGATCAGTTAATTAAATGGATAAAAAATGCAGATATAAATCTGATTATTTTGTTGAAAAGATAATCCAGTTCGATCTATAATAAGTTAAAGCAAACTAAATAGATTAAACAGTTAGGCATTGCTACCCCTAACAAGAAGTAATGACAAAAACGATCCTGTCTAGGATGAGGATTAACAATCAAAGAACATTAGATGTCTCAAAACAAGGGATATATGTTATCTTAATCAAACGCAATCTCATACGTCTCGCATGTAGCAGGAAACATATCGGTTGCAACTACTATAATTACTTTATTAACTCAACCGTGCGAAGACCTACCTAGTTGCCATCGGTTGCAACTAATATAATTACTTCATTAACTCAACGGTGCGAAGACCTAGTTGGCATTGGGTCACAAGACGCCCCACTTCTCTCAAGTTTGTCAGCAAGATCAAGATAAATCCTTTGGTATCGGCTGCATCCTTATTCTGGTGAAGCATGCTTTGTTGATGTTCACCACTTGCTGCTACAAATTCATTGCTGTTGATGATGTCAATAACCAGTTTCACCATCCACATATCATAATTAAAGTTATTAATGATACTCCAACAGGCCTACCGATTTACCCACAAAGAAAACAAGTTTTTCTTTGAGGAACTTGAAAATGAATGTGTTGTCACAAGAAGGCATAGAACAATGAGAACACCAAACGAACAAATATGGATTCGGGAAAAAACGGCACCTAAGGATCACGCAAACGTGCAACAGCGAGCCATGCAGAGGGAGTTCTGGCATTACTTTGGAGGGTCTGACTTTTTATTCAGATCCAGCAAAATAACCTCTCTTTTCTTTCTTTCGAGCGAGCTGCGGACAGCTGGTTTGCCAGATTTAAAATGCAAAAAACTTTGTAGCATTTCCACAACTATTTCTAAAATTATTCTGCGTACCAATTCTTTTTTTTTTTTAGATAAAAAACCTGGCTCAGATTGTGGATTAACATGTACTTTTTATCTGCAAAATAAATATGTCTGCGTGCAAAATAACATGACGACATCTATGCCCGGAAATTATGTAGAAGAGAAGATAAAGCAAATGCATGGCAAGCATTATATCGGTCATGACAGATTTATGTTTTAAATTATACAGAACATTTTACACTGTTCCTTGAGACGTATCAAAATAGTGTCTAATTAGCCGGGATACTTCTTCCCTCAAACGATATGCTTGTTCTTTCTCATGTTATGTATCATTGGGGCATTAATATATAGAGGCTGCTTTCATATGTCAAATCGTTAACACCATCATATGTCACGATGGAGCAATATTATCATTGCACACACGCTAAAATTAACCCTCTCTGCACTTTACAATGATAAGATTGAAGCCTACCAAAATAAATATTTTTTTCTAAAAGTGGATTTTAAACAAAAATTACTAACAACAGTGACAACACAAATTCTGTCAACCGGTCACATGTGGCCTACCATACTGAAATTGATCACGTATAGGTTTGGCCCCTGGGGCTGGCTCTCGATAGTTTAATATACGGGCCATATAAAGGCCTTAAGGCCTACCCTCTTGCACAAGACCGCCGCGACCACGAGCTCTGCAGGTGTGCCGACTAGATCCAGACTCGACAGATACCCAGGCTGAACGAGGTGGTCAAACCGGTATGGATGCCAAATAAAATAAAGACTCCAGATCTAAAAAGGTTCGGATACCAATCTCATATGATCGAAGTTGCTCCTCCTGTCCGGCTCGATTGCGTACAAGTTGAAGAATTGTATCCATTCCCACAAACTTCGACCAAACCAGACCATATCTAGTCCGCCGGAAGTTGTCTTGCTTTCTTTCGTCTCATTCCCAAGGCCTCCAAATCTCTAAATTTTCTCCCAGTTTCCTTCGTACATCTCCTTCACGTTTTTGGAGTACCCGTCGTTCGGTGCATCCTACCCCTAATAAACGTCTGGCGTCTAATTGGCACCAGCGAATCACGGTCGCCTTCGCTCCAGCATGTATTGCCGCTTTGCCTAAGGGAAGCCGAATTAGGAGGAGAATGGAGCATCTTTAGTGGCCTGGAATGAAATAAGAGATGCTTAGGCGAAATAAAAATCTACCAAAAATATAATTACAGTTTTAAGCCCCAGTTGTGTGAGTTTATGGAAGGAAATGAATTGTCTATTCCCTTTTTAGTTGGATGTAGACATTGAAGCTACTAAGTTTGTTGGAGATTCTCGCTGTAACTGCTACAGTTGACCCACCGACAGATTTCCGTGACAAAGTTCGGAGAACTTTAAATTCTTCGACCATTCCACAGGATCGATTGATGGAGAGAGTGATTTGATTGCAAGGTGGCTATAAATACAGGCCGGGAGAAGAAAAGAAGAAGAAAAGTAATAACAAGCATTGTGGATTAATGGGGTTTGTTTTGTCCTTACTCCTCGGCCTGGGGGAAAAGCAAGCTTTAGCCCAATGGGAGTCCAAATTAAATTTGGGGCGATAGACTATCGGACCCCCTTGCTGTAATTTAACACAACAGCACCTGACAAGAAAAGATGACTAATGTTGGTGAGACCAAGCTCACAAGTTGCAGCTTGGTTGGTGCATGGCCAGCAGCACTAGCACATTAGCACGTATACTTGCACACACAAATAATTATAACAACAATTCAGAATTGAGATTAAAAAATTTGTCAATTAGTATACAATTGGTGATCGCTATTACCTTCTTATCAATACTTTATTCTACTTCTCATATATATATACATATAAAAGGGAAGAAAAACAAAGACAAACAATGGTAACCGTGAAGCATGGGTGGTGGATGAAGACCGTAATGAGTGACGATGGATGATGGTGAGGGTACACCATACTGTAATTAATCCTAGAGATATTTTATGTCACACCGTATGCACCATGTAGTTTTATACCATGCTAATCACCTCATCTTCTTTTTGTGGACTTCATTTATCGTGTAGAGAATATTTTGCCCAATCATAGTGTTAGTGTGACACGAAAATGGTGGTGATCTACTCACACAGGAGGTTCTTGGGGGGTTGTTGCAATTGAATTCTTTAGTGGAAAATTTTCAGATCGATGCAAGAACTATTTTCAAATTTAGCACTCGTCTTTTCTTTTCTCCTTTATCATTCATTTCTTCGATTCTACTCCAATTGCATGGACTTCATCAATTCAAGAGCCGTGATAGCTTTAACATTGTTGTTTTGATATTTTAGTATATATTTTAATATTGACAATGGCCTCTTTTCAAATAATTATTTCATTGAAACATTCTTCTGTCTTGAAACATTCTTATCATGTCTAATTGAGAATGTTCCGAATAAACTAGAGAAACCATCGCTTCCACAACAGGGTTTTCCGTGAGTTATGTTTTGTTTCCTCTCCACTCCACGCCAAACTGCAAAAAAATGGTCGATCTCTTAACTTTTTTTTTTTTTTTTTTCCATCTAATATCATGGGCTTCAAATCCGTATTATTTCATATGTTTTCATGACATGGTGTTAAGATTGGTGACCGTGGTCACCGTCTCCCAGAAAATAGGAAAGAAAATGAAAGTAAAAAAGATCCCCATCCAAGCACTGCGTCCCCAGTATCTCATCATGGGATTTCTAGCCACAGTGGAACATTTCATGAACCAGGAATAGAACAAATAAAATTTTTAAATTGAAAGCAGCACCAATTGCAATGTTGTGATTAACTCATCATAGAAGAACAACAATTATGATGCAAGATTTTTTTTTTTTTTTTTCTCAAAAGCAAAAAGAATACATCTCCAAGAACATTAAAATAGATGGCATAGAACGGCCCCAAACTGGATAGAAAAAAGGGAAAAGGCTACTTGAAATAGATCATAGGCCTCTCTGAGTTGGGACCCCATGTCCCGGCCTCCTTCATGTATTCCAAATACCTCAAGAACTCGGGCTTTGTCACGGCCTTCTTCGAGGGCGCTTCGAGAATTTTGATCACAGGATGAACTTTTATGTCCATGTGGTTTGATGTCTTCGTTTTGGTCGTGGAAGCCTTTGGTTCGCTCTTCTCGGTGAAGTTGAAGGAGAACTGTTGGGAAAGGAGTCGACGGTATCCCCGTCTCTTCTTCTGAGGGCTTGAAGATCCAGACATTATTTCCGTGGAAGACGAGAAGGCCAGGGAGTACGTTGGCGTGCTTGGTCCCGTGTTGGTTGTGCTAATGGTGCTGAGGCAAAGTGATGGTGCTGAAGAGTGGAATTTATAGGGCCTGGATTTTGCTGAAATGGTCGGGTTTTGATGGGATTGATTAATCTTGCAAGCATCGTTTTAACTGCTCTCAAGAGATGTATTTTGACTTGGTTGGCCTCGTTTGACATTGTCTCCTTTGTTGTGAACACGCTTTGATGAGATGGATTCATGGACATGCTGTAAACAAATGATGCCTTGCTAAATAATCCTAGAATGCCGAGTCGCGGCTCTATTTAATCACACGAGCTTGGATTGGACCATATATTTAATCACACGAGTCATACTGGTTCCTTTCTCCTTAACTTGAATGGAAACTAGTGTTTACATTTCCTTTTTTATCAGGAAGCACTTTTGTTTACATTTTATAAACAAATTAAAAGCAGGAACAATGGCCTTTCCATTTTTCATTTTTTTTAACTTAAAAAAGATTAAAGAAAAATGGTGTAGGCGACTGGGCTGGTATAAAACGATTATGAGAAGATATAGGAATCAAATTATTTTTTATGTCGCTATGTAAATAGCAATTTCCCTGTGCTTCCCCTTCTCTGTATCTACTCCAAAGCAATTCTTCCCCCCCCCCCCCCCCTCTTTTTTTTTCCCTTCCAATTCAAGCTTAATCTTTTTTTTTCTTTTTTCTTAATTTTATTCTTTTTAAAATATGAGGTGACGATAAAGCACCCAGAAATTTATCAATATTGCGTAAAATATTTTTCTTTATCCCTATTTAAAAATTAATCTAGATAAACTTATCTTTATTTGCAGGATGGTTCTTGGATTAATTTGACTCTAACAGGTCCGGAATCGTGCAGGGCTTGTCCATCTTCAAGTAGGGGTACGAACTTCCGGCGGACCCATGATGATGTCAATGGGCTTCGGCTGAGGCTCCCCCTCGGATCCGCAGGTCCAAATCAACCACAACAACATTGCTATTGTACGTCGGTGTGGTGCACCAGACCACCAACGTACAATAAGAAACTATTCGTAGATTTTAGTTCACATATATTTTGATGCTTTTAGTTCGTAAGTTTAAATCATTGAACTTATCAAAATATTTTTCGGAGGTTTGAGGGTACGAAATAAGAAACAAATTTGTAACCGGAAACTCTCATTTTTTTTTTTATATCTGAATCATCTTTTGAGAAATCACTGAGCGTTTGGCCTAAGCCTTTTGCCTAACTTCGTACTTTTAATGACGTGGCTGGAGCTTGCTTGCACGAGAAACCTGTAACTTCTCTGAGTTCTGTTCACCTTTTTAACATTAATTTGAGTTGACATCCAACTCCGTCCTATTTTGCCCAATTGAATAAATCTTTTGTACACTGAACAAACTTTATTATTTTAAGCATAAGTTGAGCGGTGGGCGGTTCGCATTGATCGGTCCGGTCCAACCCAACGTGTTCAAAGGTAGTCAAGCCATGGGGTGCTAAAAAAATTCAGAACTTCTCTCTCTCTCTCTCTCTCTCTAAATTCAGAACTTCTCTCTCTCTCCTCCTCCTCCTTTTTTTTAAATTTTGGCTTTGCTCTACATCTAGCTTGTGTAGTTGCTCGCGACCGTACGAAGTATCCAATTCCAGTTTGAGAGACTAAACTACATCAACATGTGTTTCATATCTGAAAAGGTATTGCATGAGAAGGTCAAAAGGATGTTAGAATCGACAATCATGATCAACTATAGTTCTACTTGGAATAAGTAGAGTAACCATGACAATCTAACATATATACATGTTGGAATATGTACTCAGAAGTACGATCTTGCTAGAAATATGTTGCTCCTGAATTTTCTATTTAAGGTTGGCCGCTGAGGATCCTGTGGCCAAAGAAAGACTATTACTGAAGCTTCGTCTGATCTCCTACATAAAAATTCTCATCAGAATGTTCTTCGGTGAAAATTCTTCGACGCTCAAGTTAGAAGACTAAAGAATAAAGAGAGGAGAAAGCATCAAATTGAGAGAGTATCTGAAGGATCCTGAAGCTTCTTTATTTATAGGAAAGGAATTGAAGTCATATTCGTCTCGGACTTTAACAATCTTTCAAATTTATCACGTCAGATTGATTCAGAAGATTTTTTTTTTTTTTTTTATGAAAAGTGAAATCGCGGGGAACTCCTTTATCCGAACTTTCCTAATTTGGAGAGAAGATGTGGAGATAATTCGGTAATAGATGATCTATAATAGGTCATACAAAATCGATATTTAAGGTGCACGGAGCTCCAACATTGGTCGTCCAATATTGATTGGCGAAATACGATCTACGTTAGGTAGGTCGGTTGTGGATAGCTTCTCATAGGTTAATTTAGAAAGGCTCTTCTTGAGAGATAGCTCGTCCAAAGATGAACTATGGTAGGTCGATAATAGTCGATCTATAACAAATCACTCTTGAAAATTGATCGACCATGTAGGACATATGGCGAATCGTCAGTAAATGAGTAACTTGCCGCAAAAGAAGATTGGTCAGGGATGGACGTGTAGTGGTCGATCATCTTAAGGCAACTTATTATCATAGGTCAGCAACAACCAACAAACATTAAGCCGAGGATGAGCTATAGCCAATCCACAACGAAATCTAACAATCTTATTCGATTGAGGGCTGACAATCGCCCATAGATCTAACCGAATAATTTTCGATAATACTTGACTGACAATTATATCGATAATTAACCTATCATTTTATTCAGATGTCAGCCGAATATCCAACAAAAGAACCATCACTTATGACCTAAAAGACTAAGGGTCAGAGCGGTTAAAATGCACGATGGGGCCAATAACTATTCATAATTGATGAATTATGGGCCAGAGTAACTGTCCATTACACCTATGTCAAATTTAATGACTTCCACGCTTTATTACTCAAATGGATGGAAGTTACAAAGCAACAACAAGCTCCACCCCTATATAAAAGGAGGTAAGAGGGGAATTAGGGTATGCTTTTTTCTAATCTGTTAAGCTCTTGTTCCTATGGTTTCTTTGCATTTTTTCTTAACTCCGGTTAACTTAAGCATCAGAGGGTCTTCCATCGGACAACTTTTGATAAGAGAATTTGTATTTGTAGGTTTATTCTTCATCATAATTGAGGTGTGCTTATTCGACCCCAGATCAAGAACTTCGCTAGAGCCAACCGGCAATAATATATATATATATATATATATATATATATATATATATATATATATATATATATATATATATATATATATATATATATATATATATATATATATATATATAGTGTGTGTGTGTGTGTGTGTGTGTTGGGGGGGGGGGGAAATTATGGAGGATCAAGTGAAATTGAATTGAACAAGGATGGATTAATGCTAAGTACTTGTACTCAGACGAGTATTTGACTCCTATTAGATGATCTTCCCAACACGAATCCTCATATATTTTCTAGTTTAAGTTCTGGCATCCTCATCATGCAAAGGATGCAAATTCATATATCCATTCGTAAATAATATGATTGGCTCATAATTAATTTCAATAAACTTGTGCTACGGTACTTCTAGTTTATATAAGTTATGAACTAGATCTGTTCTATTATCATTTATAACAACTAGGATCTCATCCAAAAAGATTAGTCAGAAGATGTAAATTGAGTTTCTTATTTCTGTATAAATATCCATGATTTTTTTAGTGAATAATTAATGTAAGACTAAATATATGCCCGTACTGATCTTCACATTGGACTTAATATGGATAGAAGGTCTAAAGAAAGCCATGAGCCAAACTTTCAGAAGCTATAGCTTAATCATACAACATCTAATTGAGATGATTTTTTTTCTTAAAATCAGATACCTTTTCAAATATACATCTTAGAGCTAACCCATAGAGAGATTAAAATGAGCTGAATTTCTATCATTTGGACTTCAAAACAGGCCAATCTAATTATTTTGAAAAAAAATTAAGTAAATGTATTTTCTAATCCATGAAAAAGTTAGTGGAGCGATGGAATGCAAAATTGAAGCACAAGTTTTTTTATTTTTTTACTAGCCATATTTTTTAAAAAAATATGATCTTGTTCGAACTAAAAGAGAAATTTGATTCGAATTATATAAGGAAGGATCCCATTACTATTATAAATAGAAGCTATGTATGTCAATTTATGATGTGTGGATCGTTAACGAAAGAAAAGTGATTATAAACCTACTCTCATATTATTTTCATATTTTTCTAATTTGCTTTTGAGATTTTTGAATCGAGCAGTTTGAAGAAATTCTTGCTTTTTTTTTTTTGACATAGGTTGATCTAATTTTTTTTAAAAAAAAAAATAACCGAATGTATCTCCCAATCGATGAAGAATTTAGCGGAGTGATAAAATTCAAAATTGAAGCATAAATTGAAATCTATCTTTTATAATTTTTTTTTTTATTAGTCATATTTTTTAGAAAATATAAATTTATTCAAACTAAAAATAATCTAATCCAAATTATGTAAGAAAAGGTCTCATTACTATTATAAATAAAAGCTTTATACTTTAATTTATTATATTTAGATCATCAATAAAAAAAATATAAATCTTGTACTAATATTATTTTTATATTTTTTTTAATTTATTTTTGAGATTTTCGAATTGAATTGAGTGGTTTAAGAAAATTTCTTGCTTCTCTTCGATTGGATCGTATATTGCACACCGAATGGGACCATGTATGAGGTGATCGGTTGGTCAGATGAGCTCACAATCAGTTTTTTTCTCCTCGAGACATGCCCCTTTTCAAAATAAAGGCTAGCACGGAGAATTGAGCAATTATAAAAAAATAGTGCAAAAAGAGTACTTGGCCTTTACTACGGAAGCCAGGTTTCTCGGATAGAAATTGTAAATGCTTGCTGCTAACTGGATCGTCATAGGCATTCCATCAAAGGAAGCAGCATGTTATTCACTTATGATATGCTTGTCTAAAGTACACGCAAGTTCATCTGAAACGGAATGCATGGTGAAGATTAGGGTCAGTTCGATAAAGAATGTTTAGTGGGACGGGTAGATGGCTCCAAGCTGGAAGGTTGACAACGAGTGAACGTTTAACGTATTATGGCCAGCTTGACCGTTGGATTTTTGGAAAACGATCTGCATGACAAGTGGAACGCCTGCACGGCTATATCTGTCATTTTCCCCTACGGTCATGGTTCTCCTGACAGCGTCTTTTCCATGTCGCATTCGATGCATCTTGACTCGTTCTCTAACAAAGTTAAAGTAGTATCAAAGCCAAGTACTTGTTACAAATCAAACAATTTCTCAAATTTCACGTTGCTGGAGCATCATTAGCTGTCCTTAAAAAATGAGAGGAGTTATAATAGTAGCAAGGCTGTTGCAGATTTCCAAAGCTTTTTCTAGCGCCACCTTCAGATTAACCACAAGCCTCTTGCCAACTAAGAACAACTAAGGTGATGGAGTGTACATGAAACGTTTTGCTCCAGGTTTCCAGCTCGAGGCGGATGCAGTCGAGGTTGAACACTGATTGAGGGTTGAGGCGTCGAAAAAAAAAATGTACAAAATAAATTTACGTACATCAAAGATTTTTTTATAAAAAACTTTTTAATGATTAAGTTAACTAAAATTTAAAAATAATAGAAAAAAAAGAAAGAATGCTGAAAGAAAGATGGATATGATTTTTTTTCTGTAAAATTTATTTTACCTGAAGGTCCTCTTATGTTGAAATGAAGGTGTAGGTTGTTAGCCAAAATTTATAAACTATTAAATCTAATTCTTTAGGCTATTAGACTATGTTTTAACATTTTTTTAGGATAAAAATCTTTTTCACTAACCTATGAATCAAAATTCTTGGATGGTTGTGGATTTTGCCTATGCGAGTAGATGATATGACAGTTTTCGATGTTTGAGCTTGAGGATTCTAGGATGTCAATTCCCAACCACAGGGTTGGTAAGAGACCGATCATTGGATTGGACAATGGTCGAGCTAAATGTCATAAGGAAGCTGACGACTGATTTATTTTGGTTTCTTATTTTTTTTCGTTTGTTAAGTTGCCAGTGAGTAATTTATTATGCACCAGAGGAGAGGAGAGGAGAGTTTGATTCAGACAATGAATTACTTCTATAATAAAATAAATTAATTTATATTTAATTTATTATAAAATTATAATTATAATAATGTTGCAAAGGCACGGCATGCCAGCGGGAATGGTATCCGATTTTTTCATAAATTGCACCTTGCAAGCACAATATCAATTGAGAATTTTTTGCTGTGCATATGATATATCGTATGGTGCAATGTACTATGCATACCACCCATCATCATGCAATAGATGACCATATATAGTCTCACACAATGATGTATAGCAGAGGATCCACGGTCAACATCGGTTCCCAGTCCACGCCTCATTGCACTCTTTCAGTTGCAATATGTTGCGGTTTGAATTATATTTTTAGACCTTTATATACGGTCCCTTATTCTAAAAAAAAAATACGGTCCCTTTTTTGCACCCCACACTCCCCCCAACCCCATAAAATAAAATAATAATAATAAAAAAAACACAAGGGTCCTCCATGGAAACGCGTGTAACGATAAGGGATGTAGATTGGTTTTTTTAATTTTCGGTCCCGTCATCTACCACGCTTTCTTTTAGGAGGATCATTTTTTTTAAAATAAAAAAAAAAAACTTGATGGATCGAGTGCCAAAATGTCGATCAAATTTTCTTTTTTAATTAAAACATCAAGTTTTTCTTGTATCAATAGTTCTGATCAGCTGGTTGGCACCACTCAATATGGTTTAAAAAAGATTCTGCATATTAAATATGCCTGGGACTCGCATCATTTCGTTTGCAGGATGGATATCCGTAGTTTGGAAAGGGGCTTGATTCTTTAAACCCACATGTGCTAGCATCTGTAATTGCACCCGTGACGTGTCGTCCTATAGCGTGCGCATTGTTTAGACGTCTGCTCTTTCTTTTTTGGTACAACCAACGATCTTGGTTTTGACCGACCGCTGGATGGGTGAATCCGCCGTGCCTCCAAGCCCCACATCTTTCTACAGAAAAAAAGAGGTTCGTACGTGGCGCATTCCTTTTGCCCGAGCAGCTTGAGCGCGAACGCTGCGAATAAATCAAGCACGCTTTGGCGCCGGGTGAGACAGCTGGGAAATCAAGCACGCTTGTGTAACACCATGGTAGCAAATCTTGGATTCGTAGTATTAGAAGGGCAAATATTTAGAGAGTCCACCGTCCCTATTTGGATTTAAATTTTTATAAACCATCTAAAAAAACCTAGGTGGCATTTTGTCTGATGTGATTATCCTAAAATCAAGATTGATGTAGATGAACATGATGAGGTGATTGTATTTAATTGTATCATAGTTATTTTATATGGTAGTGATTTTAAATCACTCCCGATCTTTAATGTTAGAAAATATTTTAATTAAGTGACTGATTTATTATGGACTCTAGAATTTAAATTTTAATAATGATCAACTTGAATTCAAATAGAATTCAAATCTCACATGATTGCTTGATGGAAGTACGATAAAAGTCTATAAATAGAAGTCCTATTCTTACTCATAAACGTGACGTAGAAATTTCATCATTATTGCTACGCCATAAGAAACAAAAGAAGGAAAAGAAATCGATCTGCAAGTAGAAAGATGATTTCTTTTCTTTCTGCATTAAATTCTTCCACATTAGGTATGAAGATTATGAAAATCCTCTTTATGATTCTAGTTTTTATGATGTTGCATCTAGAATATTATAATTAAAGCTTACACTTAAATCAACTCCCAATCCATCAATGGGATATCTATTCTGAGATCGAAAATCTAAAATTATACAATAATTTTAGGGTAAAATTTAAGAACAAAAATATCCCTAAATCTCATAAACAAAATTAGTATATCAATATACCATTAATCTTATTATGGAGTTATGCCATCTCAGCTATGATTCTCGGGACTCATCCTCCGACGTTCACTATAATTATCTATGGCAACGACGACCTCCACATATAGCCAACGATGACCAACCAGTGAGCCTAGACGAAGCGATCTCATTAGCTTTTACCTTATCATTGGCTCGGATAATGACCAACCTCTGGGTCAAGATCACACGGATGACAAATGAAACCCTATGAGCAATACCGATACAGGCGCATTTAGGGCGACCCCATGGCCACAGGCTGATCTCAGTCCAGCCTACCTAGCCACGTGGACAATTACCAAAATCCTCCAACAAACTCTATAATGGGCATTATGGGTAGCCTTGTTGCCGATACCAAGGACACTGGCACACTCGTTACAGCCAGCTTAGGGGACAACCTCCAATCGGAACATCAACCACCAACCTCCATGTTTGTCGATGATCCTTATTGACCTCTATCCTCAATGTCCTTTCAAATCACGTCATTACTGGAGATGGCTTGTTATACATCAGCCGAGATCACGTCAACCATCAAATCTCAGGGGATCAGGCTAAAACCACTAATAGAGATGGTTGGCTGCATGCCGATTGCGGTCACATCAATCATGAAATCTTAGGAAGCTAAGCCAAAATCATTAATAGAAATAGCTAGCCACCCATTGAGTAGGATGGCATTTGCCATCAAGCTCCAAGAATTAAGGCAGGACTCCCGGAAGGATGTGACTGAAAGATTGGAAGACCCCCCGTCATTCCTCCCTTTTATGGCTCCATTCTTGGCCTATAGATGCAAAAATTCGGGGGATCCCAAGGAGGTATATGACCATTTCATCTTGCACATTCTCTCTCATCTGTTCTACAGATTTCTGATTTAAGCATCGGAGGATTTCCACTGGAGCCAATCCCAGCGAGGAACTTGTTTTGCAGATCCGACCATAGCTAACTTCCACATATCTCTTACCACTCCAATGCAAATCCAGAATCCACAGCAACAAATTTATTAAATCAATATTATATATATGATATTATATTATATTAATATTACATATATTTATGATATATATTATATTACTAAACATATTATTATCATATTATCGCTCATTGATAATTTTAAATTATAGTATAATGTATTATTGTACTTTACATTTATATAATAAAATTATTCAATATATTATTTTTATTTTTCTAATCAAAATACATATTAATATTAAATAATATATTATAAGTATAAATAAAACTATTGATTCTATAATAATAAATAATATATTTTTATGGATTAATACTTTATAAGGCTAATAAATATATTTTTAAAAATATATTAATAGTTAATATATCAATATTTTATTATAATATATTTCATATAATTAGTAAATATATTTTTATAAAATATATCAGAAATAATTTTGGTATCATAAAATTAGTGATCTTAATTTCTTGTGGAATATCAAATAGATCATTTATGAATACTTAGAGATCTTTAATCATTGGGTCATAGTCTATCAAAAAATAGTGATGCTAGATCATTAAGGATTAGATTGTCCTAAGATTCAAATCGATGATCTTAAATTACCTGGAAATTTGAATCATCAAACATCATCTAGATATTTGCTTAAAAAAATCTATAAACATGGAAGCAAGTAATATGCCTCGTAACTAACCATAGCAAGCCAACCAATGATAGCTCGATCATGTGCTAAGTATTAAAAAGCGTTTGAATTTTGAATTCATCCTAGTTGGCTAGCATCCAATGCAGCTTAGTTAAGATCATGTGGTGAGATGCACGGACGAGATGAACGGACATGACATAGGAGAGCCACCTTCAGGAGGATTACACGAGCTACCATCAAATGCATATTAGTCTGATTTGCTCGATGATGGATCCCGGCCCTTACCTACACATGTATATCACACCTAGGGGGCAGGTATATTCTCCCAACCCTGCCACTCAAAAGCACCTCCACCATTTTCCTACGAGCACCGATCTGAATAGAGACTTTATTGGTCACTTCAGCGACCTCGATAGCCCTATGTCCAGCTCGGTGCCAACAGCAAGTGAAAGATTATTGCTTCCACGAGGAATAGATTTAAATAAGATTAGTCAAATTTAGGCTCAAATTCAATCAGATCAAAACTCTATAATGAGTTCCTACATCGATGTCCAAGTTATTGGATATGATCTACTACCTTAAAACTACTTACGCACAAAAAATCATATGATTTAAAGATTCTTGATCTATGCAACAAGTAATCAAAAATTATATCTAATTTAATTTTATTTAAGTCATTTAATTTTTGACTAGTTGATTTATAGACTAGAAATCTTCAAATTATATAATTTTTTATGTGCAAGTAGTTTTGAGATAGTAGATTACATTCAACGGCTTGTATCATTTATATACGATCCCTATTTTATAGTTTTGATTTGATCAAATTTGAATTCAAATTCAGTCGATATGATTCTAGTCCAGCTTACTTTTGTGGATATTGATTGAATGTTTTTGCGGTTCTCCGGCACCAACTTGGATGATACTTAAATTGAGATCTCCTACTTCGAATGGTACCAATCAATTGAGCAGGAAGCAGGTGCCCTGATGAAGGCGGTATCGGGATTCTTATCTTTCACACGAATGAAGGGAATGCGTATCCACCGTTGGATCGCTAAATGATCCCTTCAACATATATGCAGATGGAATTTTAGAGTGCTTTGACATTTGCATGGAGTGCGATCCAATAGTCGATGTCTTGAAAAGAGATCAATAAAAAATACAACCTAAACTCAATCATGCGTCAAGTCTAATTTGGTACCCACATGAATATTAAAAACGAGCCAATCTTAGAGGCGAATGAGGCATGGAGCAAGCTACAGTGGAGTGGTGATGTACCATGGATGAAAAAATTGTCCCCACAAAAATAGGAGCTAGGCATGTGCAAATTCAATGTAAAATTCATACATCATAATTTTCTTTTTTTAAAGATAAATTGGTCATATAATATAAGTATAAATATAATATAAAAAGGATGTTACGAAAGAATATCGAAAAAATAGATATATCAGATCAAATGTCACCGATAGAATGGTCGATAATATCAATGAGAAATGTTCGGTCTCTCTCGTTGGATACATCTAATATTGATGGAGATGCATCTTGTCAACAAATATCAGATACCATGAAATTCACACTACATGATTAAAACTAAAATATAACAGTTAAATGAAGGCTATCCAAGATCTTTCCATGCTTGTATTCCAAGAAACTTTCTTGAAGAAGTATACTCCAAGAAATTTTAAGAATTTGTTGGGCTTATGTTTGCATCTTTTAGAACAAGTCCTGTTCATTCGCATGATTCCATCATTGGATCGCATGATGACTGCTTTGAGATCTGTGCAGATGGATGAATTGAATATTTGGAGTGCTTTGAGATCCGTATAAGATGGGAACCAGTGGCTAATATCGTGAGATAAAAATTGATTATTCTTTATGCAAAAGATACAACCCGAATCGGCTTATGAAGGGTAAAAAATGAAGCAACAGGAATCAATGGTGGTAATTTTTTTTTTTGCTGACCAGAAGATCCCACATTCCAGAACAGTTTGCATCAGTCGTCGATTGTTTCATTTCCTGTTCTCATCGCGTTACAGCTTGAATGGTGGGTGCGCACGTTCTCACCTGCCCCCCCTGTTAGACCATAAGTTGAGAGGGAGAGAGGGAGAGAGGGAGAGAGAGAGGTACACCTTGCGTTCATGGTTAATGCTGTGGCACTTTGTGGCCTTTCTTAACCGCCATCTACCACTCTTCCATGTGCCTTGTGTGTGTATATATACACACACCCACGCTTCAGTGGAACAGGTGACATAGTGACTAGTGACCACCACTCCCCAGAGACAGAGAGAGGGAGAGGGAGAGGGGTATAAAGATGAAGGGGCCAGTGGTGGTGACCGGAGCTTCTGGTTACATCGGAACATGGCTCATAATGAGGCTTCTAGAGGGAAGGATATATCGTCAGAGCCACCGTCAGAGACCCTTGTCAGTAGTGAATCTCTGGCTCCTCTTTCTCTATAGAAACCAACAAATTTTTTTTTTCATTACAATTAGCTTTTATTTTTTTTCATAGATTTATCACATCAATCGTTCTGCTAGCTGAGTTGCATATGCTAAATTAAGCTGCATGCCATCTCATACTCGCATCTGATTTCTTCTTGAGCTTTGGCATATTTGTGATGGTAAAGAGTCCGGACGGTTTGAAGCTTTTGGTTAGGAATTTTGTTGATCGCCCAATTAAAAAGATTCCTTGTATTACCGAGACACAAATTTTAGGATCGGTTGGCGATCTAACTTATTCAAGCATTCAAATCGAAGACAAACAGCCTTTTATCTTTTGTAATATGTGGATTCATCTTTTTTAGAATCCTCAATCAGATATTTTGGTTTCATAGTTTGTTTTATATGTCATGCTTTATTTCTTTTAACCTAGATTTTGCCCCATAAAGGTCAATCTCCAGATCGCTTGGATCTTTAGGATGCAGAATAAGTCAAATTTCTAATATTTTAAATGATTAAGGGATGGATGGTAATTATTATTATCCTACTTTTTGTTTTTAATCAGTGCGGTCTTCTAGCATCATGACCTGGTAGTGTCTTTCGAAATGTTGATAATACTCCCGGTGATATGTATTCGCCGCTATATCAGCGCTTAAACATTTTTTTTTAAAAAAAAAGAAAAGAAAAAAATGTAGGCTGGAATCCACCCGCTTCATTGAGCAATATGTCTTGTGGTTAAAAATAATACATTTAATCGATTAAGCTATTGTGTTAATTTTAGATTGAATCATCATTCGTTATCCCTTTCTTAAATATAATACTTGGAAGCACGAAAGATGAATTTTGTAGGTTATAAATAGAAGATTGAAAAGTTTATTCAAAATGTACCAAAAAAAGTTTATTAAAAGTTCTTATTGTGAATAAAAATGATCAATTTCACAAACAAACAGTTACTTGTTATGCAGCAATCAGACAAAAGCTAAAATACTATGACTCACCTAATACATCCAAAGACTGCTAATTTTGAATATTGTGGAGCAACCAATACTAGTAATAATCAACGAGCCCATGTAGCTTAAAGTTTGTCTAAATCTTGCATATCAAACTTGATGACTTATAAGTTCTTCAAAGTCATTTAAATCACTACTAGTAATAATATGATAATAAAAGAAAACAAAAATGTCTCCCTCTCAAAAAATTGCAGGTGTAAAATCCTACATTTTTTCCTAACCAAACTAGATGACTCAATGAATTCGAGTTGATATCATGAGATCTGATTGGTTCATGTCCATGTCAATGCCCGCCGAGATCTGATTGGTTCACCTTTGTGTGACTAATGGTCTTGGAGGAATTTCTCCACTTCTGACATGCCTACAAAATGCCTAGTAGCATAAATGATTCAAAAAGGAAACAAGAAGAGAAAGAAAGATATCTGATAAGCCATCTTTTAACAGCTTTCAAAGGTAGGATGGTGCAAGCAATAGGCTTGTCCCATTTGTTTTTATGAGAAGAAAACCAGGATGGTGCAAGGCCCTGTAATTTTGCTTGGCTTATGCAAACTGCAAAGCATTCCATACGCCAGTGTCATAAAAATGAGCCTTAACCATGCAGCATGTTTCCATATGTGTAGAAGCTCGATATGAAAGTAAATTTTACTAACCATAAAATGGAGTCGATCTTTAACAACAAATTAACTTGCTTGTCTATTCCACAGCAAATCAAAAGAAGAACCAGCCTCTACTGGATCTTCCATGCGCCAGTGCACGGCTCACCATCTGGAAAGCAGATCTTGATGAGGAAGGTAGCTTCGATGAGGCGATTAAGGGATGCAGTGGGGTGTTCCATGTGGCCACTCCTATGGATTTCGAGTCCAAAGACCCTGAGGCAAGTATTAATACTCAACTCTAGTTTCAAGGATGATAATATGGGAATCTTGTCTAAGGCAATTGAAATGCTCTAGTCCATTGGGTAGGAGGGAGAGGGGTTCACCATCCTCATGATTAAAAATCAGGTAAATTGGGAGCACATTGCCACCTTGGTAGAGATATTTTCGAGTTCATAATCAACATATCTCAGTACATGATGAAACCCAAATTAGGACTGCCTAAAATTTGAACCCTAGCTGAATATATAGTAAGTCTGAAAAGATCCATACAAGTTTTATGTGAAAACATTGAGATTACATGGCATTCCATTTGTGCTTAATTTGTTAGATGATGGGCAATTTCACCAATAAAAAGTAGAGTTAGATATTCCAAATTTTTATCATGTTCAACCCTAACATTCTTACCAATCTCGCTTTCGGTTGATTCAGAAAAAGGTTGAAACTAACAACAAGGAAATAAAAGGTAGTGCTGCATACATATTTCCAATAAGACATGATAGAATTGGCTGAGGATTTAAGACTCTGACCTCAGATAGTTGCTGCTTGGGAAAAGACCAGATAATTATGGCTATGGTTGCATGATAGACTTGTCTCTCTAAACTTTTTCTTTTCTTTTCCTTCCCCATGGTCACATTATGCTTTTCCTTTTAGAATGAAGTGATTAAACCCACGGTTAATGGACTATTGAGCATAATGAAGTCTTGCAAGAAAGCTGGGACAGTAAAGCGTGTCATCTTCACTTCCTCTGCTGGGACTGTGAACGTGCAAGAGCACCTAAAGTCAGAGTATGACGAGAGCTCATGGAGCGACATCGAGTTCTGCCGGCGTGTCAAGATGACTGGATGGGTATGCTTCCAAGTTTGGCCCTGTATCTCTTGTATTATTTCTATTTGCTCATCAGTACCTAAAATTTGTATCCTGGATCTCCTGAAAAGCAAGTAGTTAAGAGTGAGGTGCCAACCGTGTTAACAGTTTTGGCATGCTTTATATCTTGTCACCCTAAACTATGAACCACTATGAGTCACTATGAATCAGTAGCTGTCTCAGAAAAACACATTGAGCCACTAGAGTATAGGTCTGCTTGCTTAGGTCATAGAAGTTTGATATCTTCGATAACAATCCAGATGATTCCAACACATCTCAGTAGGGTGTTATCTGTAAAGTTTTTAAAAGTAAAAGGTGAAGTAGTTTGTCAAATGTCAGTAGGATCTCCTAACCTTTAGCTAAAAAACAAAAGAAAGGAAAGAAAAGGAAAATGGTTGAACACTGCTTGTGTGGTATTTAACATGAATTTGTTCAGAAAGCCAAATCATAGTAGAAAAACCTGACTAAAGTGCCTGTTTATAGAATACCAATCCTGAAATTCCATTCAGTTATTCTTGGTGTATGTTCCATACAAATCCATAGTGCAGTCTTCCTTGTTTTCTTAGGATGGAGGGGCAAGGGTATGATAAGGTAACGAGCCATTATTTGTGATACAGATGTACTTTGTATCCAAAACTCTAGCTGAACAAGCTGCATGGGAGTTTGCGAGGGAGAACGGCATTCACTTTATCAGCATCATTCCAACCCTTGTTGTTGGCCCATTCATCAGCTCGTCGATGCCACCTAGTTTGATCACTGCATTATCACTAATCACAGGTACATTTCTTCCTGCCACTAATGAATTACGACATTCAAATTGCGAAAAAAAATTAACAAATTACTCTGCTCCATGAGATAGTCTGTTAGCAATAGAATCTATACCATCCACACAACCTAAAGGATAACTTTGACTTCATAGACCCCAGCCTAAACATTAGACAAACAACCAGCATGCTCAGAACCAGATCATGGTTTAATTGTGTTTAACTGAAATTTATCCATTAGACCTATTAACAGCAAGCATGAGCACTCTAACGCTTGACTCAATGCAGAAATTACCTCTGCCCACAAAATGGATGTCTTGTTCTCCCTTATCATAAGAAGATTAAATTCATCATTACTGAACTCTTGGCAATGGAATCTTAACAGGAAATGAACCTCACTACTCGATTTTAAAACAAGTCCAATTGGTTCACTTGGATGATCTATGCATTGCTCATGTATTCCTCTACGAGCACCCAGAAGCAAATGGAAGATACATTTGCTCGTCTGATGATGTTACCATCTATGAACTTGCAAGAATGATGAAAGAACGATATCCTCAGTACAGCATCCCCCAAAAGTAAGTGCTCTCTTCATTGCTCTGGACTAAGAGATATCGCACATACCCATGCATCATGTGTGAGAGTTTGTTAACCTATGAATTTAATAATCAGCTTTTGCATTCTCAAACAATTCAAGATTTTCGTCGGGCAATAATTATTAAAGCAATTAGAGAAATGGCTATCAATTTATCTATTCAAGATTTAATGTATCTATTGTAAAATATCATTCTATATCATTATATAAAATATGAAACCGCAAATTCTAAGGTACGATAGGATGACTTACATTTGTCTGCATAAAACATTGCTTATTTTGCTAGTAGAGAAAACCTGACATTATCTCTAGACTGAAAAATTAAGACTCTAAAAACAAAATAAACAAAGAAAAGTTCTATTCAAGGTCGACTTGAGGTGACCTTTGAATATTCACACATCAACTTTTTTAGATTAGCGAGAAGTTATGAAGTTCAGCATGGATTTTACAGGCTATCAAACTGTAGTATTAACTGCATTTAATCTACTTGTGATTGATTGATCTGCCTTCTTTCATGTTTTTATATTGTGCTGGTGGAAATAATTGAAGCTTGACATCCGCCATGTTATTTGCCTAAGGATTTCAATTGGATGCTAAATGATAATTTCTGCTTGCTTCTGAAAAAGAGGATCATTGTCACCTGAAATTAGTCGACGGTGATAATGGGAAGTCAGACAACATACCTTTAAACTATTATTATCAAGCCATGTTCTTCAACTCTATTTAACAATCATGTGACCAAGCATTTAGCATTTGTGACTAGATAGAATCAGGTATGGAACATCATATAGAGTCAAAAATATGATTATTGAATATCTCTCTC
>QRFJ01000640.1:458820-498202 GCA_006176705.1 Cocos nucifera | reverse complement strand
CCACCGACCTTACACTTACCTGGCTAGTTGATTGGCTAATCCTACACTTGGAGGGCTTGAAGGTGACCTTGGCAGTTAGGAGCTGTCTAGATCTAGGATAACCCTTTAGTCAGGATTGATTGACCAACTTGATTGCTAACCAACATTAAATCTAATTAAACCTAATTCTTCTCTTTCTTCTTAGTTCTAGGACTCCTTAGGACCTCTTCTTTAGAACTTTTCTTTCTTTTTTTTTTTCTCCTCTAAAAAAAATAAAAATAAAATAAAATAAAAATTAAAAATTAAATTTAACTAACTAAAAATAATATTAAAAAAATTAAACTTAATTAATAAATAAAATAATTAATCTTTAATATAATAAAATAATAATAAAAAATATATTAAAAAAATTCTAAAATTTTTATTTGAACCATACATTAGGGTTACACTAATACATGCATATGGTAGGAAATCACTTTTTCTGATTTAGTTGAACCCAACCATAATAATCAAATGGCTAATATGAACCTAATAGTCCAAAAATTAGATAAAGTTGACCTTCTTGCTCAGAAAAATAGATCAACTCCTAATTCCTAGGTCAACAATCTCCTGCACAATTCACATCATCTTCTAATTATCAGGAGATTATTCAATCTGTGCTAGTCCAACCCATCATGTAAGTGAATGTCCTATGACTGCACAGTTTCCATATTTTATCCAAGAACAAGTTCAAGCTACTCAAGGATACTCCAAATTGATTAATGACCCATTTTCAAATTCATATAATTCAGATTGGAGTAACTTTAATTTTTCTTGGACATCCCAACAGACTCAGGCTCAGACCCAAATTTCACTTGAGCAAAATTATCAAAATTATGCCTATAATAATGGTCAGCCTAGTCAGTTTAACCAGCCATCATATTATAATCAGCCTTCATACCCACCTCCTCAACAGACCAATCTAGCTGATGATAGATTTAACCAACTTCAACAATTAATTCTAACTCAACAGCAATCTATCGCCAGACTAGAAGCTCAAATAGGACAATTAGTTGAGTCTAACATGAGGAGAGAACTAGATCAACTACCGAACCTACCAATTTCAAACAACCCACCTAATGACCACCAACCACCTGGATTAAATTATCAATCTAATGTTTCATCTAAGAATCTCCAATTTGAGAATGCCAAAGTAATTCCTGAACTTAAAAGCTATAGGATTCTTATGGACCCATACCAAGACCAGGTGAGAGAGGCTAGTACTGATGCTAGCCAAAATAAAAATTTAGAGGAACTGGTTAGTACTGAGACTAACCACATAGAAGAACCCAAGCCAGGAATTAGTACTGATGCTAGTTCCAGTTTAAATGAGATAGAAATAAGGGAAAAAGAGAATAGATGATTTACCCGAGACTTATAAACCTAATGTCCTATTCCCTTCAACCCTAGAAGCTGGTTCTTCTTATAAAAATCAAAAGGCATGTAATGAAATGTCAATGGAGTTGTTTAAGCAGGATCACATTAATTTACCTCCAGAATTAAAACCGCCTTTAGTCACCATTCCAGCACCCATTGAATCAAACTTAACTCCTAAAACTCCATTCATGAGCATTTTAGAAAAACAAATAGGAGAAATTCTTAATAAACATGGGTCTGAGAATGGAATCATAAAATATATCCCAAAAAATTAACAGTGAATATATCAATAATGGGATTAAAAATCAACTTTCTGAGATTGGCAATCCAAAACCATTGGAATTTGTCAATCCAATATTCGACACAGGATAGTGAGCTACATTGTGTCTGGCTGAAGACGGTAAACTTAGCGCTTGTTGGGAGGCAACCCAATATTTAGTTTTTATCTAATTTATCTTTTTAGTTTATTTTCTTTTTAGGATAATTTGAATAAGTTGGAGGGAGAGCTCAAATTTTCAAAGGCATGTGCTGGACCAAAAAAATAAAATATATACTGAGTTAGGTGTATTCTTTCATGTTCTTTATTACATCCTTTATTTTTTCTTCTCCATTGAGGACAATGTCGATTAAGTTGGGGGGAGAGAAAAATAAAAAAATTTTTTTTTAAAATTTTAAGTCCTCGAAAAAGTTAGTATTTAGTATTTAGATACTTGATTATGCTTAAGAATCGAATAAAACTAAGCATTTTTAAAAGAAAATTGATACACAGATCAGAGAATCTGTGAGATATTGAGGAATCAAGTATTAAGAAAATTCAATAAAGAGTTAAGTCCAGAACATAAAAAATTTTTCTTGGAGCATTTCTAATTATTTTTACTAGCATCAAAGAAAAGTCTACTTTTTATAGGCTTGTGTAGGGTAACTATACGTTTCTTCATATAAAAATTTATTTTAATAAAATAGTTTTCCAAGTACTTCTCACTGAGTAACCGGGCCTCTTTGCCTAAGCAAGCATTGAGTTTCGCGTCAAAAGGTGGGAAGGGCAAAGAAGCTCGTTGTAAAGCTAGTCTTAACTCGTAGCCTATTTGATTCGAGCTAGTAAGCCCGAGGGGTATTCTATACCTAGTGCCCTAAAGCCAACTGGTTTGGGAGTCATTGGCCCAAGACTCGCTACATGGATCAAATAGAAAGCTTAAGGAGTTAAGACACTCAATAGTGGTACAACGTTAAAAAAAAAAAAAAAAAAAAAAAAAACATTGGTTTTCCCACCGAGTAACCGGGTCCCGTTGCCTAAGTAAGCAATGATATTCGCATCAAAAAGTGGGCAATGTGAAAATAAAAATTAATAAATGAAGGATGGAAGTAGCAATACACCTGCCTATATGAAAGTTTAGACAAATCAGAGATAAAAGTGGAATAATTTAGAAAAAGTTCTGAAAAATTTAATGTTCTTTACTTAATTTTTCTATTGATAAGTATTAATACCCCAATGATATATCTCATTTAAGCTCTACTGAATATCAATGGCCATTTTGAAAATTGCTTAGGTAAAATTCGAAACTCTAAAGTTAAAAGGTATTTAAAACTAAATTCTTTCTTTACTCGAGGACGAGCAAAGCTTAAGTTGGGGGGTGTGATAAGCATCATAAATTCACCAATAAAAGTATTAATTTATTAATTAATTTATATTAATTTTTAAAAATTATTAATCAATTTATATATAATTTTTAAAAAATTCATATTTTTATTAATTAAAAAATTAATTAAAAAATAATAAAAAAAATAATAAAAATTAAAAAATAAAATTTTATTATCAATAGAAAGAGCTCATTTTTTTGATCACAACGAAATAAATTTCAAGAAAAATGGAGCTAAAATGGAAAAGATATGAATTTTTAAAAATATAAAATAAATAAAAATTAAATAAAAAAGAAAATGGCTCAGCCGGCTCCGCAAGCCGAGCCACTAAGCCAAGCCGAGCCACCAAGCCAAGCCAAGCCATCAAAGCCGACTCAGCCGTTGAAGCCATCAGCCGGTCCACGATCCAGGCGTGGACCGCCAGCTCAGCAAAATTCCGGCGAATCAGAGCTTGCCACGTGGTGGACCTAGACCCCTAAAGGGTCTACAGAAATTTATCGTGGCTCACAAGGGTAATTTAGTCTTTTTGCTCGACAACGGAAATGCTGATTGGTTGCGGTTGTGCGGTGCGGCCGGTCTACGCGGTCCATGGGAACAGTGATTGCGCGATCGGACGGATGTGGTTGTTTGCGGTCAGGATCGGACGGCTGTGGTTGCTTCCGAATTTTATTCAGCTACAGACATCACGCGGATCACCATCGGATGGCAGCGCTCGATCCAGGCGATGATCCGACGGTCCAGAAAGCTCCCGACGGCGATCAAACTCTCAGGCGCGTGATTTGCGGCCAGATTTCCTCGATCAAGCGCGATCCAACGGCCAGAATTTAATCCGACCCGATCTGAGCTGATCTGCATCCGATTTTGATGATTTTTGGACCGTTGGATTCCTATTGAATGGCTGGATTTTATCAGATTTATCAGAGACGTATCAGAGCTATTTTAATTCAAATTTTATTCAAATTTTGATGATTACAAAGGTCATTAGTCCCATATTGCCTTTAGAAAAAAATATCCAGCCCTCCTAGCACTATAAAAAGGACCCTAGGCCTCCAGAAATCAACATCTCCGATCAAGGTGAAGCTTTGGTACAGGGCGAAGCCAGGCTATGGGTTAAAGGCTGCTTCGAAGCAACGGGTGCCGAGAAGAAGAGCCGAGCTTCTACACCATCTTTCTGCCAATGCCGATCCAAGATCAGAGATCAGGCTATTTTATTTTATTATCTTTTTTTTAAAATTTTATGTATTTAAATTCTAAAATTTTAATTAATAAAAATTTTATTTTTGCATTTTAATTTCTTGCTTTTTATTTTTATTGCAATTTAATTTCTGCACTTTAAATTATTGCTTTGCAAGTAGATGCTAAGATCTAACTAGTAGATCTTAGTACCAAGTTTAAATTTCTGTACCTTTTAATTTTTGCTTTTTATTTTCCAACTTCACTTTTGATCCTAAAACTCTTTTTTTTTTCTTTTTTTTTTAAAAATCAAAGATTTCAAATCTAAAATACTACCTTCCCTGTGGATTCGACCCGACTCACTACTATCTACGCATTTTCAATGATTTTAAGAAGTCGGATTAAACTGATAAACACGGTGTCTTAATGACAACATCGCGTTCCTATCATGAAGCATCCTATATTCTTAGGATGAAGATCTAAAAAGATGCTTGGGTTATCCCAGTCCACATACATAGATACTATGCTAAAGATGTTCAGCATGGAGAATTCCAAAGAGGGCAATCTCCCAATAGGCCATGAAATTTTTCTCTCTAAGAAGGATTGTCCGACAACTCCTGAAGAGAGAGAGCATATAAGTTGAGTCCCATATGCTTCGACAGTGGGATCTATCATGCACACCATAACATGTACAAGACCAGACATGGCATACTTACTAGGAGTAATGAGTAGATACTAGTCTGATACTAGAAAAAATTGCTAGAAAGTGGTTAAAACCATCCTTAAGTATTTGAGAAATACTAAGGACCAATGGTTGGTTTATGTCGAGTTAGGTCTGAAATTTATAGGGTTTACAAACTCCAACTTTCAATCTGACCATGATGATAGTAGAAGCATGTCGGGATATATCTTTACTCTAAATGCTGGAGCTATCTGTTGAAAGAGTTCTAAGCAGCGTACTGTGGTAGACTTTGTTTGCAAAGCAGAGTACATGGCAGCATCAGATGCCACAAAGGAAGCTATGTGGTTGAGGAAGTTTATCATCAAGCTCGAAGTAGCATCCTTCCTTGATGGTCCGATCCTGCTCTACTGTGATAGCACTGGTGTGATTGCTCAAGCGAAAGACCCAAAGGCACACCAGCAAATCAAGCATATTCTATACTGCTTCCACCTGGTTCGAGAGATCGTGGATAGAGGTGATATAGACCTTGAGAAGATCAATGGAAAGATGAACCTGGCCGACCCCTTCACTAAAGCCCTGGCGATAAAGGAGTTCGACAACCACAAGTCGAAGATGGGTATTTGATACTATGCCGAGTGGCTTTAGGATAAGTGGGAGTTGTTGGAAAATGTATCTCAAAGCCAATCGTCAGCCTATTGATGGTTGAGCTACATTATATGTATAATTAATTTATTAATAAATAAAATATATTTTTGATATTTTTTCATCATAAAGTATTCATCTTCTAATAAACTCCATTATTATGATGAAGTCCTTAGGACTATTTAGCTTCAATAAAGAGAGGATTTATCGATTAGTCCTTAAATTTATTCATGGCCAAATGATAGACTGTTAATTAGGATGATAGCATCTATCAAGCATAGGTTACTGTATGTCATATGGGTTGGTTGTTCTCTTAACCAAGAAGTGTGGAGACATTGGTATGGCATATAGATGAGATGTATGGATACCTTGTCATTGAACGTGACCAACTTCAGAGCATTTTGCTGTCGAGAATGTCTCTGATGGAATATAAGTATAAGTAGCCCTTAGACGTGAGTTCACCTCAATGACTTGCAAGCAACTCACTATGCTTTTGTACCAGACTAACAGATTTTCTAATTCAGTAATGGAAGGCTTTTGGGCACAGTCAAGTACTTGCAAAGTCAGTGTGTGTTCAAGATGGAATTGATCAGTAATGGAAGGCTTTTGGGCACAGTCAAGTACTTGCAAAGTCAGTGTGTGTTCAAGATGGAATTGATCACTCCAAGAGTTGGAGAAGAATGTATCACTGCATTTCAAAATATCAAAACCTTGGCCAAGATAATCAATCAAATGGATTTGATATTTTGAAATACAATGTGGACAATCTGATCATAGTTGATAGTTGAACTTTAACGTATCCTACGAGCATTTTGGTCAAGAGGATGAATTATATGAAAACTATACTGCATGGGTTCTAAGGATGTTGCTTTACACATTCGACCTATCCGACCGTCGGATACCATTCTTAGATGGTTACTTTGATTGGTATAAAAATCTATTTCTATGCTATTGGCTTAGGTTCAGACCTATGAGGCCATACACATTAGAGCTCACTATCTGATCGGATGGTTGATCAATGATTGAGAATCATTCTAGGGTTAAACAATCAATACGATTGATGTTTAACCTTATGCAAGCATTACAGGAGGATCAATAAGCAATTAGATTGCTAATTAGCTTAATTTGATTAAGTCAGAGGGTTGAGATTAAGTTTAATTAAATATGATTTAATTAGATTTAGTTTGGGCTTGATTGGATTAAGTTTAATTGGCTTATTGGATAAGCCAAGTGCAGGGGAGAACTAGTCCTAGTTCAACTAGGACTCCGGTCAATCTAATTTTCTAATTTGATTAAAAAATTAAGTCAAAATTAAATTTGATTTAATCTAATTTAATTAAGTTCTTAATTAGATTAGAGCCAAATTTAATTAGATTGGTTTACTTCTGGCTTAATTTCCTTTCAGAAACCAATTTTTGACCAAGTCAAAAAGGGAGTCCTAGTCACACTAGGACTCCCTATCCTTGCGCCATCTATATCCCACGCCCCATGCCCATGCTTCTCTTATTTTGTGTGACAATCCCTTTCTCCCTAGTCTTCATACACACCCCCTCTGTCTCTTTCTTTCTCATATGGTAATTTGGTGGAGGACCAAGTCAAAGAAGGAGTTTGTTTTGATTTTGGATTCTATTAAATAGAATCCTAACACAAACCTAAAATCTTCCCAATAGGTGCTGCCCCCTCTCCCTATTATTTTCTCTCTTATTCCACATGATAAAGGCCCTTTTTTGTGTGCCCCTAATTTTTGGTACATGCCAAAAATATTGGAGGGGGTGCCTAAGAGTTAGGCACCCCTTGACTTGCCCTGTTTGACCTTTTCTTATCTAGTATTTGACCTAGACAAGGACTCTTCTTTTCTTTTATATTTTGGATGAATTTTGGCTTAAAATTTTTGTGAAACATAGACCTTTAGGAGAGTTTTGGGTTGTGTAAAAATTAGAGAGAGAGGGTCCTTGCGCAATGGGGTTCCATAGACACCAAACTAGGTGTCTAGGTGAGAGAAAAGAGAAGAAGAAGAGGGTCTTCTTCTATAGCAGTTTTGATTTTCTCTTTTCCTCCTCCTTTTGAGATTTCTTTTTAAGAGAGTCTTAGTTAAAATATCTCCTCTTTCTTCTAATATTTTGGAGAGTCCAAGTCTCGAAGAAGAAAGCATCGAATCAACCATCGAAGATAGATTAGCACAGTACTAGTATACTATGCTGATTTCCTGCATCAGGATCTCAGATCATGTTCGTGGGCTTGTGTAGATGACTCCTAGTGGTCGGATACGTGTGCAGCTTATGACTTCATCCTCAAGCCCAGTTCAGTAAGTTAGAACATCTAACTTGCTTAGGTATCAGATCTAATCTATTATTCTATAGCTATATTAGATGTAGTATTATAGCATGTTGATGAGATCAACATGTTAATTTTTTTTTTATGTTTTTAATTTTTGATTTAATATTATGCCTTGATCATATAATAAATCTTAGATCTAGAATATTTTTATATTTATTTAAATAAAAATTTAATTTATTTAAATTTTTCACTACTTGATCTTAAAAAAATTTCAAGATCTATCCATGAAATCCTAGATCTGGTTCCTTCACACCACCTACTAGAAATCTATGATCGCGAAGATTTTTGCATCTCTGCTAAGGGAGTATAGAAATCTAAGAAAATAGTGAGAGCCTAATTTATTTAAAAATAAAACTTCTAAATAAATTGGTCAAGTCTAATTATAAAATCTAACTACAAACTATGAGTCTCTATAGAAAAAATATTTGCGTCCAACCCACTAGCCTGTATCCTGGACACCCACAGACTAACTGGATCAAATTATAAGGATTGACTCTGAAACTATAAAATTATTTTGGATTTTGAAAAGCTGACTCATGTATTTGACTAGGATGCCCGCATCTTACCAGCATGTCCATCCGCTAAACAGAGAGCATCTCTAGAAAAGTGGATAGATGGAGACAATAAAGCTAGGTACTTGTTGGTGTGAAAATTCATAAGGACGTCGGAGATGGCTGGAGTGGAGAAGGCGAGGCCATTGATGGGACCTACAAAATAAAATTCAAATTGGAGGTAGGAGGCTATGGCAGGATCCTCCGATTCTCAAGTTATTTTTTTGGCTAATTGGAATAGAGTGCTCAGGATATTGAGAAATAGAATGATTGGAGGAAGAAGAGAGCTTAGAGAAACACATATCTGGAGAGTCCCTTTTATAAACAAAGTCTATAATAAACTGATAATGACAGCCATAACCGTCTGATAGTGGATCGCTCGGGATCACGTGGAGTTTGTTATAGAGAGTGGTGTTTGTTGTCGTGATATGCCAACCTATTGAGATTTGATAGCTAAGGTTTGGACGGAATAGGTGTTGGTAGTGAAGGGCTTGAAGTCATGACAGTTACAAAAAAGTTTGGACTTCTCTAAAATCATCTGCATGCAGGTTAGATTGTGTCAAGTTGGGAGATAAATTTGCATGGATGATGAGATTCTTCTGGATGATCGAAAGGAGTTTGACTAGATGGAGATCGATTGGAAGAGTTCATCCATGGGGAGCATGACTGGAGGAGTTCATCTAGAGAGAGCACGACTAAAGGAGTTCGTTCGGAAGGAGCGTGATTGGAGGAGTTTATCTGGAGAGAGCACGATTGGAGGAGTTTATCTAGAGGGAGCACGACTAGAGGAGTTCGTCCAGAGGGAGCATGATTAGAGGAGTTCATCCGAAAGAAGTGCGATTGGAGGAATTCATCCGAAAGAAGCACGGCTAGAGGAGTTCGTCTAGAGAGAGCGCGATTGGAGGAGTTCGTTTGGAAGGGGGCATGACTTAAGGAGTTCGTCTAAAAGGAGTGCAACTGAAGGAGTTCGTCCAAAGGAAGCGCGATTGGAGGAGTTCATCCAGAAGGGGGCGTGATCGGAGGAGTTCATCTATCTTACAAGTTTGCTGCTAATCAATGTTGGGAGAGCCAAACTTAGGTCCTACCACTCATCTCAAGTTGTGAAGTGAGGTGAGTTAAATAGCAGTTCTCTCTTACTATTTCATATCAAGCCATCAAACTTTCGTGTGCTACTGAGAGGTTCTGCAATACGAATTCATTGCTGAGGAAATCAACAAATCCGAATAGGAAGGAGGTCAACGGCCAAGGACTTTGGCCAAGGACTTTAGCGGGGGTCTTTTTACCCCCAACACTTGTCCCCCTACTTTCGAGTTCAAATTTTAAATGAAGTATAGAGAAGTTACTGCAGCCAAAGTTCTTTGGCAGCCTCCCACTCTAAGAGAATGAAATTTTTTTGTCTTTTTTAAAATTGGCTTCGAGATTTTTATGTCGAATGACCTGAAGGGGCAATTCTCCTTGAAAACTCATCTAGCGCGGTGCTCTATGTATGGCGTAATTAGTGCTTTGTCAGGAGGCAAGCATGAGTGGGACAAGCAATGGGTTAAGGTTTGTTGAAGGAGTCCTACAATCATAACTTTCCATGGTTCTGAATCTCTATTTAAACCTCTCCTTCTTCTCCTATGGCTTCTTACTTTCATCTATGCTCCTTCTTCTTTTCTTTTTTTCACTTTCCATCATCCCTGAGTGTTCCACCTTTGTCATCCTTGTTCTCTCGTGACCTCTCTGGCCATCGACGTCCTTCTCAATCATCCTTCATCTTTTTCATCTCTTTCTTAAGTTTTTTGATTTATCTTAGGTCAGTCCCTCATCCCTATCTTTTTTATTTCTAGCTTTCTTTTATTTTTCAAAATTTTTCAAGATTTTCTAGATGGGTATAGCCATTCTCGGTCCTCGAGTTTTCACCACCTCTTTTTTTGAGTTTTTTGAAGATTTCATTTCATTTAATCTAATTTAGATGACATCCGAGGTTTCTTTGTCTAGCGATTCTAGGAGTTCGGTCGACCCAAATTCCTGAAATCCTAAAATTAGAATGGAAACCGAACTTGGGACAATACCTTAGCCAGATTTTGTACTGGAGACCATCCCCTATTTTATAACTATTGAAGACCTATCATTAATTAGGATCTAGTATAGGGTGCCTACTGAGTACGAGTTGGAGCTTCCTGGATCGAGTGGCCGAGCTTGCACCCTCTTCTAGGTCGATTATGCTTGTACTTGGAGGCATTCCATACTAGATTATGGCTTTCTCTTCCTACTTTTGTTGTTTCTCTTTTTTATTTTCTAGACATCTCTTTATCTTCTATAGTACCGAACTCCTTTAGGTTCATAATAGAATTTCTTGCTCTCTATATATCCTCTGAAGTTTGGCCCACTACTTTGCTTTTTTGAACTTACTTTATCCTTAAGCGTCATCCTACTATGAAGGACTGGTAGTATGTCTCACCCTAATTCGGCAAGAAGGGGTTGCACAAGGGTGCCCCCTCCTTGATTCACAACTAGAAAGAGAAGTTCATTTTCGTTTCCTGCCCAACCTTAGATTTAGGACTTCCATCTTGGGGAACCAGAGAAATTCTGTCCGTCGAGCCCTGGAGTTAGAAAAAAAGGATCAAAAGTTGGTTAGCAAAATCAAGGATTTTCAAACTCCTCTTGTGTTCGAGCTAATAAAAGAACAAACTTTGTTTAACCTCGGCCTCAACCCCTTGAATCCAATAGGTATACGACTGAAGTTGCAGATTACTTCTTTTCTTTCTCTTGCTTCTTTTTGACTGTACTTTTATCTTTTTTATTATAGAAATGGATCTCTAGGTGGTCGAGATGCTCATGAGGGGACTCCCAGCCCATAAGAGGAAAGAAAAGGCATCGGGGAAGAGCTTAAAAAGAGCGAGGGTCGACATCCCGATCACTGCGACTCCCGTTAGTGCCATGGGTGCCCCTGAAATTGCTCCTAAGGTCGAAGTTCCTCCCGCTATCGAGTCTGGTCCTGCTGCTGAGGCTGCCAATCCTTCAATGCTGTCAAGCTCTCCCACTGAGACCTAAGTCCCAAAGCCTCCCCTCAAAAGGAAGAAAGAGGCGAGGAAGAGGAGACTAAAAGGGCTCTGAGGAAGTCCCAACGGAGGGCCCGTCACAATGGGCAGAACAGCCC
The DNA here is from genome assembly GCA_006176705.1 of Cocos nucifera. Lineage (NCBI taxonomy): Eukaryota > Viridiplantae > Streptophyta > Magnoliopsida > Arecales > Arecaceae > Cocos > Cocos nucifera. The sequence continues at coordinate 486,642 of QRFJ01000640.1, read as the reverse complement.
TGATGGAGAAATAGGGGAGATCCCCTTTAACAACCATGAAGTTGTCTAGGATTTGATCAATGGGTTTACCATACCCAAAGTTGTAGATAGAATCATCGATGCCGATATCGACCAGCATGCCTGGGATTCACTAGAATCCTTTCTTGAGGTAGTCACCTCATCCTTATTTTTTCTTTAAATTTCTCAATGTTTACTTGTCTACACAACCTATTTCATCATCATATGTATACCTATTAAACATACAGGCCATCAACTATTGGGCTACATCAGATTGCTGAATCACTTGAGGTCAGAATTGGTAAAGGCTGAAGAAGATCACTGGGCTGAGGTCGAGTGTCTAAGTAAGGAGCGGGATGAGGTTGATCGCTCTTTCAAAGATAAATCTATCAAGATTGAGGTTCTTCAAGAAGTGCTTCGCAAAGAGAAAGAAACATCAATGGAACTGAAGGCCACCTTGGACTTGGAAGAAGAGTGGAGGAAAAGGGTTGAAACTAAGACTATCGGGTTAAAGGAGCAGATTTTAAGGTAGATCTCAGAGGCATCGATTTGGGTGATTGAAGAATTCAAGGTCTTTTCCGAGATGAGAGATCTGAATATCAAATTTGGCTAGGAGGCATTCAATAAGGGTTATGAGCTTTATGAAGAATGGGTGGCTAACAAATTTTCAGAGCTCGACCTTGACTTTCTATATGAAGGAGCTTCTGAGGAGGTGGTGGATCCATCTTTCTTTGCAACTAACCTTCCACCTCCTAGGCCAACTTCTAGCACACCTCCGACCTCGCCTGCTCCTACCACTATTGAAGGGCCCATGCCGATTGAGGCTGCACCTGACCATTCCACTATTCCCTTGGAGGTCTGAGATCTCCTACTCTTATATTTTCTTTTTTATTTTTCCCCCTTGTATTAGAAACATTTTGATTAATGAAACCAATTTTGATAATGAGCTTTTCTTCTGTGAGATCCATATGGTGATATTTTCGTACTTCAAGTGTAGCCTCTTGTTGAAGCCGAACCCCTTCCTCAGGGTGTTCCACTAAAGTTGAATTGAACGCGATGAAGGAAAAAATTCGATTATTGGAGGAAAGCTCGATGTGGTCGATCGATCGAGAAGAGTCTGGTTGGGATTGGTGTAAGAGATTCTCAAAGCTTCAAGGTCAACTCCAAGTTGTCGAGATTTCACTCAAGAATTTCAAGCTCGACTAGAGCAATAAAATTGCCAACCTCCAGCAGCAACTTCAAAGAGCAGACGAGAAGATAGTTGATCTTAAAAGGTAGTTGGCAGAGAAGTCGGAGGCCAGTTTGAACAAGAAGTCAGATGAGCTTCTTTTCTTGAGGAACTCTTTAGAGACTCTATCAGCGACATTGGCAAAGGAATTGGCCAAGCTTCAATAGCTGAAGATTCAACTGGCTTATGAGCAACAAGCTGTCAAAGATGCAGAGGCTGAGTCCAAAGTTTTAAAAAACTAGTTACGGGAGTCCAAAGATAATTTTTGATGGATCATTAAATTATTTGTAGAGAGCCTGTTGAAAAAGAAGGAGCTTGAAGAAGAGATCACTAGCTTGAAGCAATCGCTAGCAATGGTGGGAAGCAGTAGTCCGAGGTCTGAGTCAGGTCCTTCTTAGGACTTCATCCATCTTATTTCTCCTCTCTTTCTTGTATGGCCTTTCAGACCTTCACTTTGTAATGCCCTTTGATTTTAATAAAATAATATTTTTTTTAATTATCTTTTCATCTTGTATGGCTTTGACATCTATTGAATTCTTCTCTCCTTGCCTTATATAATGGAAGGCCTTCATCCATGTCAAGATGAGGTTTTCTTCCTATTTCTAACATGGTTGGCTTTTATCTTTGTTAGGATGAGGTTCTCTTTCTATCCCTAACAAGGTCATAGGGGCACAAAAGGACCATTGAAAGGGCCTCTTTCTTCCTTCCATTCAAGATAATCGGAGGTCTTCATCCCTGTCAGGATGAGATTCTTCTCCTATTTTCGACATGGTTGGCCTTTCTTGGTCCTCCTATCAAGATAAGGTCCTCTTCCTATTCCTGATAGGATTGGCCTTCTTTTATTAGGACGAGGTCCTCCTATCCCTAACAAAATCATAGGGGCACAAAAGGACCATTGTAAGGGCCTCTTTCCTCCTCCTATCTTAAATAACTGAAGATCTTCATCCATGTCAAGATGAGATTCTCCTATTCCTAACATGGTCGATCTTTTCTTGTCTCCCTATCAGGACAAGGTTCTCCTCCTATTTTTGACAGGATTGGCCTTTTTTTTGTTCGGGCGAGGTCCTTCATCTATCTCTAACAAAGTCATAGGAGCACAAAAAGATTGTTGAAAGGGCCTCTCTCCTTCTCCTATCTTAAATAACTGGAGGTCTTCATCCATGTCAGGATGAGGTCCTCCTCCTGTTTCTGATATGATTGGCCTTTCTTGTCCTCCTATCAGAATGAGATTCTCCTCCTATTTCTGATGGGATTGATCTTTTTTTGTTAAGGTGAGATCTTCCTCCCATCCCTAACAAAATTATAGGAGCACAAAAGGGCCATTGAAATGGTCTCTTCCCTCCTAATGTCTTAAATAATCGAAGATCTTCATCCATGTCAGGATAAGGTCCTTCTCCTATTTCTCACATGGTTGGCCTTCCTTGTCTCCCTATCAGGATGAGGTTCTCCTCCTGTTCCTGATGAGGTTGACCTTTTTTTGTTAGGACGAGGTTCTTCTTCCATCCCTAATAAAGTTATATGGGTACAAAAGGATCATTGAAAGGGCCTCTCCCTCCTCCTGTCTTAAATAACTGAAGGTCTTCATCTTTGTTTATAGGCGAAGTTTGATCGAGTCATTTCCTATCATCATACGATTTTGCGCCAAGAAATAAATATATTAAAGTAAAGAAATTTTATTAAGGTAGAATTACTGGTAGTACATTCATAGATTTTTCAAATTTTAAGATCGTGGGAGCATTGATCCTTCAAGTTCTTTTAGATAATATGTTTGGACGATTTCTACCATCTCATAAGGACCTTTCTAGTTTGGGATGAGCTTTCCTTGGTTTTGAGGCTACGAAACATCGGCTCACCGAAGCATAAGATTCCTATTCTGAATGTCTTGCTTTTGACTTTCGAGTTGTAGTAGCGGGATACTTTTTGCTTATAGGCTGTCATCTAGATCCGAGCCTTCTCTCGCTTCTCCTCTAGCAGATCAAAATTGGCTCTAAGGTTCTGTGAGTTGCTCTATTCGTCAAAGGCCTCGACTCGTGCTGAGGGAAGCTCAAGCATGATGGAGATGATCTCTTATGTCCCAAAAGCTAATGCAAAAGAGGTTTCTCCTATTGGCAACCTTGGAGTGGTTCTGCAAGCCCATATCACATGATAGAGTTCATCCACCAGGTTCCTTTTGCTCTTTCAAGCCTAGCCTTTATCCCCTGAAGCAAAGTTCTATTAGTTACTTCGGCCTCACTATTTGCTTGCGAATGAGCTATTGATGTGAAGTGGTGAGATATGTTCAAATCTTCGTAGAACTCAGTGAACTTCGCACCTACGAACAGATGTCCATTATTAGTGATTAGCATACGAGGTAAACCAAATCTACTAATAATTGACTTTTAGATGAAGTCCTGCACTTTGGCTTTAGTGATTTTGGCTAGAGGTTCAGCTTCAATCCATTTAGTGAAATAATCTATTGCCACCAGTAGGAACTTTCGTTGTCCAGATGCCATGAAAAAAGGCCCAAGTGTATCCATCCTCCATTGCATGAATAGCCATGGGGTGGTTAGTGGTGTGAGCTGTGAAGCCAGCTGTCTCTAAATTTTTGCATTTCTCTGATATCTATCATATTTTCTCACATAATCCATCCCATCTTGGTGCATTGTTGGCCAATAATATCCCTGACAAAATAATTTATATGATAAGGATCTCACCTCTAGATGATTTCTACAAATTCTTTCGTAAACTTTCCTCAAGGCATACTTGGCTTCTAAAGGTAGAAGATACTTGAGGAGTGGTAATGAGTATGACCTCCTATACAACTTGCTTTCATATAAGATATAGCGGAAAGCTTGATTTCTTAACATCTGAGCTTCTTTATGATCTCTAGAAAGAATTTCTTTCTTAAGATAAGTAGTCAATAGGTTGATCCAGCTGGACTCATAAACAACTTACATTATTACTTGGGATTCTTTCAAACTTGGGCATTGCAGAACTTCAAAAAGGACTCCTTTTGGTAGTTCATTTGGGGCTAAGGTGGCCAGCTTAGAGAGGAGGTCGGCCCTGGTGTTCTCTACCCTGGGGATCTGCTGGATATCAAAATTATCGAAGGCCAAACTCAAGCTTTTCACTTTTTCTAGATACTTTTTCATACTTTCCTCCTGAGCTTCAAAAAAATTATCAACTTGTCCCACTATCAACTGAGAGTCACTGTAGATATTTAGATATCGTACTTCTAGCTCTTTGGCTATTCTTAGTCCTGTAAGTAGGGCTTCATATTCTGCTCCATTGTTAGTGCCGAAAAAGTCAAAGCGTCATGCATACTCTGCTACAACTTCTTCTAGATTGATGAGGATCAAACCCGTGCCAGCCTCGAAAACATTGGATGGACCATTCACATACAGTACCTAGGAGTTTTTAGGGAGATCGGCCTTCTCTTCAAGAGAGCCAGGGATAAAAACTTCTTAGTGCTCTGATTCAATCTCCTTCAAAATGGTACATTCTACTATGAAATTGGCTAGTATTTGAGCTTTAATGGATGGCCGAGGTTGGAAATGGATGTCAAATTTAGTTAGCTCAATCGCCCACTTTGCCACTCTTTTAAAGGTATCAGATTGATGAAGAACTGCTTTGATGGGTTGATCAGTAAGGAGAGTAATTGTGTGCCCCTAAAAATAAGGTCGGAGCTTCCTAGCTGTAATCAACAAGGCATAGGTTAGTTTTTCTAATTTGGTATATCTTATTTCTGCATCCCTCAAGACTCTGCTTATATAGTAGATCGACTTTTGAACTTTAGCTTTTTTTCTGACCAGTACAACTCCAATAGCTATAGGAGATACGGTGAGGTATAAGAATAGTCCTTCTCCAAGTTTAGGTTTGGCGAGTAGTGGGGGCGAACTGAGATAGCTCTTCAATGCTTCAAGGGATCGTTGACTTTCGAGAGTCCAGTTGAAGTTCTTGGGCTACTTGAGTACTTGGAAGAAGGGCATGCAGCACTCTACCGATCATGATGCAAAGCGATTCAAAGCTGCCACCTTGCTTGTGAGGCGTTGAACTTCTTTTATTATTTTTGGGATGATCATTTCTTGGGTGGCTCAGATCTTCTCAGGGTTGGCCTCGATGTCGCGACTTGATGCCATGAATCCCAAGAACTCATCAAAGTGATTCTAAAGGTGCATTTGGTAGGATTCAGCTTCATCTTGTACTTCTAGAGAGTACCAAAGATCTTCTTAAGATCGAAAATATAATTTGACAAAGATCGACTTTTAACTAGCATATCATCTACATAAACCTCCATGTTGCGGCCGATTTGCTTCTTAAAAATTTTATTCACCAAGTGCTGGTATGTCGCACCTACATTTTTAAGCTTAAAGGGCATGATCCTATAATAATAAAAATCATGATCAGTAATAAAAGCAGTCTTCTCCTCATCCTATGGTGCTATCTAGATTTGATAATATCTGAAGAAAGTATCCATGAAGGTGAGAAGTTCATGGCCCGAGGTCACATCCACCAGTTGATCGATCTTGGGTAGAGGGTAGCTATCTTTTGGGTAGGCTATGTTTAAATCTATGAAGTCTATGCACGTCCTTCATTTATCATTTGCTTTTTTAACAAGAATAACATTTGCAATCCAATTTGGATAAAGCACTTCTCAAATGAATCCTATCTTAAGGAGCTTATCGACCTCATCCACTATAGCCTTTTGTCGCTCTGGTGCAAAACTATGTTTTTTCTATTTCACTGATTGTCGCTTAAGATCCATGCCCAGATGATGTTTCATGACTTCTGCATCAATCTCGGGCATGTCTGCAGGCACCTAGGCAAAGACATCAGCATTCTTTTGCAAGAATGTGATGAGCTACTTTCTAGCATCTCCTTTTAGATTCGAGCCGATCTTCACAGTATGTTCTTTATTCCCATCATTCAAGAAGATTTCTTCAAGGTCGTCGATGGGTTCCCCTCTTTCTTCAGATAGATCATCGTGGGCATCAAGCCTATCCACCAGATAAAGGTTTGCTTATCTTCCCCCTGTAAGGCAATATTGTAGCAGTGTCGGGCTAGTGCCTGATCTCCTCTAACCTTTCTGACTCCATAGCTTGTTGGAAACTTTATTTTTAGATAGTAATTTGAAACCACAGCTCGAAGTGCATTCAAACCAAGTCGGCCAAGGATCACATTGTAAGCAGAAGGAGCTTTGACTACCAAAAATCAACTTATGTTTTAGATTGCTTTGGGTATCGACCAACTACCACAGGTAATGTTATTATTCCTTCCACTGGCACTGTATCACCCATGAACCCTACCAACGAAGAATTCATCAGACCCATACTATCAATAGATATGGATATTTTGGAGAAAGCATCATAAAATAAGACATCAGTAGAGCTTCCAATATTAATTAAAATGCAGCGTACATCATAATCAGCAATATTTAAAGTAACTACAACTACGTCATTATGGGGAAGTTGAACTCCCTAAGCATCTTCTTCAGTAAAAGTGATGAGTTCTTTAGTCCATTATCTCTTTGCCAGCTCTATTGATCCACTAGCCTCCCCTTGCTGATGTCCCACAGTGATAGTATTGATGACTCCAAGAAGGGGCCAATCTCCTTATGGCTCATCCCACCAAGATGGTTTAGGTTGTGGTGGGGCTCTCGGACGATCTTCCCTCCTCTTCGGTCGGTGCCTGATGAATCAGTCTAGCCAACCTCATTTAATCAACGCCTCGATCTCATTCTGAAGTTAGATGCACTCTTCTATATCGTGACCATGGTCATGATGGTAAAGGCAGTACTTATTGGGGTTGTGCTTGGATGGATGAGTCCGCATCCTCTCCGACTCTGACAACTACTCCCTTATCTCCATCAGGACCTAATTCTTTGAGGCATTCAAAAGAGCATAGTTGTTGAATCTTCTGAGAGGGGAGTTTTGACATGTCCTTCAATCTGGACTTTTCTATTGATGAGCTAGAGGAAGAGTTCGAGCTCATCTACGCTCAAGAGGAGTTCGCTAGCACGGTCGAGCTTCACTTGACTTTCTTTTAGATGTAGACTTGCTAGATTCACCCATCTGCCACTCTCTTACGATCTCATCATCCTTTAGTTTAAAGGCCTCCACTACCCGAGCATAACTGTTGGCCCAGGCCAATATATCAGTAAAATCTCTGAAGTACTTTCTTTTTAGGAAGGATAGAAGATCATTCTTCTAAAGACTGCCCTTCAGTGTGGCCATGGCTATAGACTGGTCCAAGTTCTAGACCTCTAGTGTAGCAGCATTAAAGCGGCTAATGTAAGCTCGGATAGACTCCCCCTCTTTCTACTTTATGTTGATGAAGAAGTTCGAACCTCATCTTGGATGTTGGTTGCTTATAAAATGAGCCACAAATTGATGGCTCATTTGATCAAAAGAGAAGATCATACCTAGCTTAAGGCTTGAGTATCAATTTCTCACTGCTTCCTTCAAGGTAGATGGAAAAGCTCGGTACAGGATGGCATTTAGCATGTCATGGAGCAGCATCATTATCCAAAAGGCTTCAAGGTGGTCGATCAGATCAAAAATCCCATAATAGGATTCGAATTGGGGGAGCTTGAAATTTGGCGGAATAGGTTCTTGTATGATTTTGATAGAAAAGGGGGGATCGGTGTAGATGTCATCATGGTGGGTTGGAGTGACATGGCATAGCTCCTCAATCCATCGGTTCATGTCCTGAAGCTTTCGATCAAGAGCATCATCTCGATAGTGGATTTTAGAGGGTCATCCACTATAAATGGAGAAAGTCTACTCTAGAGAAGAATCATGATCATAATAGGAACTCCCCACTCTTTTCTTTCCCTTCTCGGAGGTGATGGGCCTGTTGACCTAGGTTGCCCTTCTTCGCGTTGGTTCTTGAGGCTCTGAGTAGGGATTTTTTGACCAAATTACCACTGAAAGCTGCTGTATAACCTGTACCATTTTGATGAGGTTCCAAACCAGCTGCATTAGAAGGTTGAACTACTCTGAATCTACTATGATCGTCGATGGAGGAGGTTGGAGAGCGGATGATGGAGTCAAAACGGGCGGATCTGGTTTGGATCTAGCAGTGGAAGTGGTAGACCGTCAAATAGTTATCTTCCTTGGAAGCATCTGTAGAGTAGAAGAAGATTAAATAGAAGCAAATTTAAGAAATTAAGAGAGGAAAGAAAGCAAGTAGAATCGACTGGGCACTACTTTTAGAACAAGGGCTTAAAGTTTTCTTCCTCTTGCATCAATCCTATTGGTGCGAAAATCCGTGAGGATGCCAGAGGTGGCTGGAGCAGAGAAGGTGAGGCAGCCAATGGAACCTGCAAAATAAAATCCAAACTGAAGGTAGGGGGCTTCGATAGAATCCTCCGATGCTCAAGTTAATTTTTTGGCCAATTGGAATGGAGTCCCTGGATATTGAGAAATAGAGTGATGGGAAGAAGAAGAGAGCTTAGAGAAATATGTATCTGGAGGATTCTTTTTATAGACGAAGCTTTTAACAAACTAATAGTGACAACCATAACCATTTGGTAGTGGGCCGCTTGGGGCCACGTGGAATTTGTTATGGAGAGTGGTATCTATTGTCATGACATGCCAGCCTATTGAGATTTGATAGTTGAGATTTAGATGGAATAGGTGTTGGCAGTGAAGGGCTTGAAGTCACAATAGTTTTGGAGAAGTTCGGATTTCTCTAAAATCATCTACATGCAGGTTGGTTGTGTCAAGTTGGGAGATAAATTTGCATAGATAATGAGGTCCTTCTGGATGACCAAAAGGAGTTTGACTGGAAGAGTTCATCCGAGGGGAGCATGATTGGAGGAGTTTATCTAGAGAAAGTATGATTGGAAGAGGGTGTGACTAGAGGAGTTCGTCTGTCTTCCAAGTTTGCCGCTAATCAAGGTTGAGATAGCCAAACTAGGGCCCTACCACTCATCTCAAGTTTAGAAGTAAGGTTAGTTAAATAGCAGTTGCCTCTTACTATTTGAGATCATGCCACCAAACTTTTGTGTGCTACTGAGAGGTTCTGCAATATGAACTCATTGCTGAAAAAATCAACAAATCTCAATAGGAGGGAGGTCAGCGGCCAAGGACTTCATCGGACATCTTTTTATCCCCAACACTACTAAATATTGGGCTCGGTATTTAATGAGCTTCAGCACCAACATGAGGACATCAAGACTGCTCGCCAAATGTTGGCTCACCTACAAGAATTGTTTGGTGAAAAGAGTTGCACAGCCAAGTCTCAAGTCACAAGAAGACTTTTTAAATCTCAAATGCATGATGGGTAGTCGATCTAAGATCATTATCTGATGATGATCAAGGACTTAGAAGAGCTTGAGAAGCTCGATATCAAGCTAGATAAGGACTTGTAAATTGATGTGATCTTGCAATCCTTGATTGATGCATATGGGTAGTTTATCATAAACTTCTATATGCATAAACTGTAATGTACCTTAGCAGAATGGATGAATATGCTAGCTACTACTGAGCTTTCTTTGAAAGATTCAAAAGGCTCAGTGCTTATTATGGAGTGAACTTTCTCCAAGAGATAGTATTTTGGAAAGAAGAAGTTTACAAAGAAGCAGAAGATAGATGGAGGAAAGAAGAAAAAGGGAGAGACAAAGAAGAAGGCCACCAACAAAGAAAAGTATTTCCATAGAAATACAAATGGCTACTGGAAGTGAAACTATCCTTTATACCTGGCCAGCCTGAAGAATAAGGAGGCAAGTCCTTATAGAGGTATGCTCGTTATAGAATCTAACCTTATGATTTTTCTTCATCCAGTTGGATGCTTGATTCTAGTTCTAGTGCTCACTTGTGCATTTCTATGCAAGATCTTGAGGAGAGCAAGAGGCTGAGGGATGGTCAGATGATCCTGTGCATTGGAAATGAAGCAAGAGTTACTATTATGGCCGTGGGAACCTATCCTCTTCGATTATTATTAGAATTAGATCTTGTACTTAAGGACTATTTTTATGTTCCTACAACAAGCAGGAATTTGATTTCTATTACTTGTTTAGCACTGGAAGGCTATGTAATTAATTTTCTTAAGGACCATTATAATATTTTTTTTGAAAAAAAATAAAATTATAAGTGGTTTTCTTATTAATAGTCTCTACCAATTATATATTAATGTTTCCATTTTCAATATCAAGCAAAACATGAATGCTATAGGATCAAAATGACCTAAGGATAGTCTAAATGATAGGGTATCTATGGCACCTTAGGTTAGGTCATATAGCGGAAGATAGAGTTAACAAATTGAAGAAATTCGGACTATTGAGTTCGTTGAGTTTTGAGACATATCCGATTTATGAATCATGCCTTCATGACAAAATGACTAAGCTTCCTTTTATAGGATATGGGAAAAAGGCCAAAGACCTACTTATCCTGGTACACATAGATATGTGCAGTCTATTTGATGTGCCAGCCAGAGACAATTATATCTACTTCATCATTTTTATCGATGATTTACCTCGGTATGGATACATATATATAATGTGACATAAGTCTGAAGCCTTTGAAAGGTTCAAGAAATTTAGATATTAAGTAGAAAAATAAATAAAAAAATTCATTAAGATTCTTCGATCAGATCGAGGAGGTAAATATCTTAGTTGAAAATTTCTGGACTATCTCAAAGATAATGGCATAGTCTCATAATGGACTCCTTCTGCAATACCTCAACTTAATGGGGTTTCAGAATAGAGAAATCGGATCCTATTGGATATGGTTTGATCCATGATGAGCTTCATGGACCTTCCTGATTTTCTTTGGAGACATAGTCTAATGATCGCAATATACTTATTAAATAAGGTTTCCTCTAAAATCGTTCCTACCGTACCGTATGAGATATGGCATGGTAAGAAATCAAGTCTAAGTCACCTCAGAATTTGGGGTTGTCTGGCTCATGTCAATAGAGCTGGCAAACAAGTTAGAGTCTAGGTCCTTTAGAACTTGGTTCATTAGATATCCAAAAGAGTCATTAGGATATTATTTCTACCTTCTGAAAGACCATATATAATATGATTGTAAGTCGACATGCTATCTTTCTTAAAAAATAGTTTATTCAAGATGGTGGCATCGTGAGATAAATCACACTCGAAGAGAAGATCTCCAAAAAATAATGAACTAAGGAACCTATGGAACCCGATCAGATTGAGCTACTCTAAATGCAACTTCCTCCACCTCTAGGTCAAATAGGATTTTCCATCTTTCTGAAAGGTACTTAGATACTATTTTAGAGGATGTAGAAAAAATGTTCCTCCTCACAGAAATGGGGTTCATGGTGATGATCCCAAAACCTATGACGTGGTGATATCAGATATCGACTTCGAAAAATGGTTAGAGGCGATGAAGTCAGAAATTGACTTAATGCACTCAAACCAAGTCTGGACCTTGGTAGATCCATCAGAAGGTATAGTACCTATTGAGTGTAAATGAATCTTCAAAAGAAAGATAGGTGCCGATGGAAATATAGAGACATTCAAAGCTAAGCTCGTAGCAAAAGGGTATAGTTAGCGCGAAGACATTGACTATCAGGATACCTTTTCGCTAGTAACCATGCTAAAATCCATCCGCATGTTGCTTGCTATTGTAGCCTATTTCAATAATAAAAAATGATAGATGGATATGAAAACAGCATTCTTAAATGTATATCTTAAGAAAGATATCTATATGGAACAGCCGCTTGATTTCACATCCAGTGATAGTGATCATAAGGTCTGCAAACTACAAAGGTCCATATATGGACTTAAGCAAGCATCTCAGAGCTGGAATACTCATTTCAATGATGTAATTAATTTATTTAATTTTATCAAAAATGAGGAGAAACCATGTATATTCAAAAAGGTCAGTGGAAGCATTGTTGTCTTCTTCATACTGTACATAAATGACATCCGTCCAATTGGGAATGATATTTTCATATTGACCATGATCAAAATATGGTTATCAAAGGAGTTCTCTATAAAAAATCTAAGAGAAGCATCCTTTATTTTGGAAATTAAGATCTATAGGGATAGACCGAATAGGATGCTGGGTCTTTCACAGAAGATGTACATAGAAGAGGTGCTAAAGAGGTTTAGCATGGAAAACTCTAAAAGGGGTATGGTACCCTTTAAACATGGCATTCATCTCTTTAAGAAGATGTGCCCTAGCACACCTGAGGAGAATGAATGCATGAGCAAGATCCCTTATGCTTCAGCAATAGGGAGCCTCATATATGCCATGATATGTACATGATCTGATAGCCCATGCTATGAATGTCAAAAGTAGGTATCAGTCAAATTTAGGCGAAGAGCACTAGACTTCTGTAAAGTGTATCCTTAAGTACTTGAGAAGGACTAAGGACATATTTCTAATCTTTGATAATAAAAATCTCCAGGTCTAGGGTATAAAGACTCGGACTTTATGTCCCACGTAGATGATCAAAAGTAGACATCTGGAAGTCTATTTGTATGCAATGATGGTGTTGTTAGTTGAAAGAGTTCCAAGCAGACGATAATAACAAACTCCACCATGGAAATAGAATACATCGCTGCATCAGAGGTACGAAGTAAGCATTCTGGTACAAGAAGTTCATCATAGAGCTCAGAGTCATGTGATTGAATGTCGTCCCTCTATATTGCAACAATAATGGTATCATAGCCCTAGCTAAGGAGCCAAGATCTCACTAGAAATCCAAGCACATCGAGCGGCAATTCCACCTCATCCACGATTACCTTGAGAAGGGATACACTGAGGTTAAGAGAGTCAATACCGCAGACAATGCGGCTGACCCACTAACCAAGCCATTGAGCTAATAGAAGATCAAAGCCTACTTAGAGAAGATGGGACTTAGATTTATAGCCAATTAGCTTTAAGTCAAGTGGGAGTTTGTTAGATGTGTGCCTTAGAAGCCAGATTGGCTGACACATTGTAATATACTTCTGGGAATAATTTTATAATTTTTGACTATAAATTAATAAAATAATTATTTTCTATCACAATGTATATTTAAAGTGTCTATGATATATTCTTTGAGTTAATGGTAATGACAATTCATATTTTCAAGAGTTAAAAACTTAAGACATGAATTTTCATAATTAACTCATAAATTGCTCCTGACCGTAGAATCATCACGAGAATAGTGATCGATCTGAAAGATTGGTGTATGATCGCTTTCTTAGGGTAGGTGAGTCTTAAGTCTATGGTGTGAAGACATTGGAGTGAGAGTATAGGTACTCGTTAGAGAATAAAGGCACTGAGCGTGACCATCTTGAGCAATCATAAGAAAGTCTACCTTCATGTCGATGACTAGCTCAATGCTGCAGTGGTATGTCTAGTTCTTTGATCTGAGGTAAATCAGTAGTTCACTTTGGGGATGTTATAGTTTGACTACATCATAACTCGATATCCTAGTCATTTGGAACCTTAAGATGTATGTTGGCTGTAACATGTTCATTGTAGGAATTAGATTACACCAATAGAAGATCTATCTATCTCGATAGATGAGAAGTAGTCCTATAATGATCATGAGATTGAGTCCATAAGCCTATGGCCATGATAGTGTGAAGATGATAGAAAGAGTTTCTATTATGGTTCCATATCAGACTCAAATCGAATGATTAATTCATATGATGGATATTAAGTTTAACGAGTTCATCTTAATCCTAATCCTGTCGAGGCTCAAGATAGAAGAATCCAATCACACAGTTAGCTGCACTGAGAGGTTTATTTTAGATTCAGATGGCTTGACACCATATACTGCTAGGTGTCACTAGTGAATTTTGAGAGCAATTAGAATGATCTTGATGATCGATCATTCTAATTATATGAATCAAAAAAGTTCTAATTCATCGAAAGGTATTTCGATGATGTCGATGGTAGAGATCGTGATTGTGACCTCAGAAGTGGCACTCTCAAGTCTTCAAAATATAAGAAGATAGGCCATGGGAAGACGGAAGTGAGCCAGAAGAAGAATCAGTCTCAATAGTAAAGTTCAAAAATTGGGCTGGCTCACTCTGAGACTGAGCCAACTCAGTTGGAAACTAGGTTGGCTCAGTCCAGAACTGGATCGGCTAGGTCTCAGAAAAAAATTTAGATAAAAAGCAGCATTTTTGGACTATTGACATGGTACATAATTAGGTCGGCTCAGTCCCGGGTTGGCTCAATTTGGGACTAAGCCGATCTAGTCGTAGGTTAGCCAGCTCAATCTAAAACTGGGTCGGCTCAGTTTTCATGGATTATTATTTTGTGTACGTGGGTTGTTTGGATTTGGAAAGTTTTTCTATGAGCTTGAGCTTGATCCTTTGTAAAGTATATATACTAGAAACAGGTCAAGATTGTAAGAGTGCTGAAATATACTGAATAAGAGCTCTTTTCTCCCAAAAATCTCTTCTTCTCTTCTTCTCTATTCCTTGATTTATTTGATTATGCTTCCACAAAAATCTCTAAGAAGTACTTTCTTGTTGCTTGGCTAATCACCAATAGTCATGCCGATCCGTGTGAGAAGAGTGCATATTCCCAACATTTGGTATCAGAGCAATGTTGCATGGAAGGAAGGAAGACACCTAGGGTTTACTACATCCAGGATCTATTGCACCAGGATTTATCCTAAAAACTTCTAGTTTGCTTTGTGGTTGTCTCTAGATTGAGGTGGAGATTATTTACACGGAGGAATGGTGATACAAAAGTTTGGAAAGAAGATCTAGAGCTAGTTAGATTTTTTATGAAGGATAGTTTTACTGGTGTGTGATCGTGAATGGTGTTAGAGATCTGTTCTTGACTTGTTTGAAGTCATGGGATCAAGTGGATGAAAGAAAATGCTAATTTCCTAGACCATGTTTGTTCAGATATGATCGGATCAAGAGATATATTTCAAAAAAAAATTTCTTTGATCCAGATCAGATCTAGGATGTTTCAGATCTGATCTTTATTATTTTAATAATTAAAATAAATTTAGATAAATTAAATCAAATTTAATTTACCTTAACGTAGGATAATCCTATTACCCATTGATGATCCTATAAGCAGCGAAAGGCTCTGGATCTAGCCATGCAAGTGCCTAGCCTCTACTGGTATCCACTCGAGTTGGATCTAAAGATCCTCTTCTTCTCTATCATATCTCCAAAAATTAGATCTGAATCTGATTTGGAGGATCTTCAAAACACCTTTCAAAGATCAGTAGTTGTCCTTTGCAGCAGCACAATCTTCTAGCTTTCTGTCGCCTTTCTCTCATCTGGATTGCACCAACCAAGATCCCAAACCACTTTGGGCATGGAGAGGAGAGGGAGAAGATGGGCTTGGCGTGGAGGAGGAGAGAACCAATCACAACTCCTTGAGGTGGGTGCAGGGTCTTATTTATAGACTATGCGTGATCAAACTCCTCTTCTTCCCAACCAATCACAACTCTTTATGAAATTAGATCTAAATCTAATTGGTGGGAATAGAGTCCCTTGGATTCCTCCTTAGATGGCGCCTAAGACCAATCAAACTTGGTTCTTAGGAGAAGTCTAATCGGAATCCAAAAAGGAGATGGAGTCCCTATCCAACAGGGACTCCTAGGCATCTCCAGCTTGGGCACACGCCAAGGGTGGCGTGCGCCCTACTCCTTGCCAGGTTCTGGTAGGGGGACAAGCTCCCACCAGCTCTCCAATAGGTGCATGACACGTGGACAGAAGTCAATGGTCAACATTTGACCAGTCAAAGGTCAACTTTTGACCAAAGTCAAAGAACGAGAAATGGTAGGTGACCAAAAATGGCAGGTATTGTCTTACAAAATAAGACAACCCTTTTCTGATCTGGATAGGCTCTAGTCAGACCAAGTGAAGGCCTCTGATCAAGCACAAACTCCTTTGGCTCAGTCAGGACAACTATTTATGATAGTAAAAGAAGAACGTTAGGTTCAATCGAGTGCTAGCACGATTTTCTTGAACCTAATTGAATCTCATTCAGATCAATTGAACTGAATCAGTTCAATTGATGATCACCAGATTCAAACCCTTATTTGTGTGACCCAGTTAGGTTCAGTTCTGTATGGTAATGGGATATGTCATGATCTCTATCATCGACATCATCGAAACTCCTTTCGATGGATCAGAACTCTTCTGATTCGAACAGCTAGAATGATCGATCATCTAAATCATTCTAATTGCTCCCAAAATCCACCAGTGACACCTAGCAGTATATGGTGGCAACCCATCAGAGCTGAATGCGAACCTCTTGGTGCAGCTACCTGTGTGATTAAGTTCTTCTATCTTGAGCCCCGATCAGATTAGGGTTAAGGTGAACTCGTCAAACCCTAGTCTCTGTCATATGATGTAATCATTCGATTCAAGTCCAATGTGAAAATCTAAATAGAAACTCTTTCTATTATTTCACTCTACCATGGCCATGGGCTTCTGGACTTGATTCTCATGATCATCATAGGGCTGCTCCTCTACCACCGAGGTAGATAGATTCCATCTTGATG
Organism: Cocos nucifera; assembly: GCA_006176705.1. Taxonomy (NCBI): domain Eukaryota; kingdom Viridiplantae; phylum Streptophyta; class Magnoliopsida; order Arecales; family Arecaceae; genus Cocos; species Cocos nucifera. The sequence continues at coordinate 469,988 of QRFJ01000640.1, read as the reverse complement.
CAATCCAGTTCCTACAATGAACATGCTATAGCCAACATACACCTCAGGATTCCATGATGGCTAGGAGATCGAGTTAATGGTGTAGTCAAACTATAACACCCTCAAGGTGAACTACCGATGCACCTCAGGTCAAAGAACCAGACACACCACTGCAGCATCGAGTCAGTCATTGACGAGAAGGTAGACTTCCTAATGACTACTCGAGGTGGTCACGCTCAGTGCCCTCGTTCTCTAACGAGTACCTGTACTCTCACTCTGATGTCTCCACACCGTAGACTCAAGACTCATCTACTAAAGAGAAGCGATTGTACACCAACCTTCCGGATCAATCACCATCCTCATGATGATCCTATGGTCGGAGCATTTTATGAGTTAATAATGATTATTCATGTCTTAAATTTTCAACTCTTGAAAATATGAATTATCATTACCATTAACTCAAAGGATGTATCACAGACACTAAATACACATATGTGATAGAAAATAATCCCATTTTATTGATTATAGTCAAAATTATAATTTTGCCCCTAGAAGTGTATTACAAGTGTCAGCCAATTCTGGCTTCTAGGGCACATATATCTAACAATCTCCCACTTGTCCTAAAGCCAATTGGCTACAAGTCTAAGTCCCATCTTCTCAAGGTGGGCTTCGATCTTCTGCTGGCCCAACGGCTTTGTAAGTGGGTCTGCCACATTATCTGTGGAGTTGACTCTCTTGACCTCGACGTAACCCTTCTCGAGGTAATCGCGGATGAGGTGGTATCGCCGCTCAATGTGCTTGGATTTCTGGTGAGACCTCGGCTCCTTAGCAAGGGCTATGGCACCATTGTTGTCGCAGTATAGAGGAATGGCATCTGATGGCATTACTCTAATTTCTACAGCAAACTTCTTGTACCAGAATGCTTCCTTCGCAGCCTCTGATGCAGCGATATATTCTGCTTCCATGGTGGAATCTGCTATCACTGATTTGCTTGGAACTCTTCCAGCTGACAGCACCACCATTGCACACAAACAGACTCCCAGATGTCGACTTTCGATCATCTACATCAGACATGAAATCCGAGTCTGTGTATCCCTGGACTTGGAGTTCTCCATTACCAAAGACCAACATCATATCCTTAGTTCTTCTTAAGTACTTAAGGATACATTTCACAGAAGTCCAGTGTTCTTCACCTGGATTTGACTGATATCTGCTTGTGACACTCACAGCATGGGCTATATCAGGTCGTGTACATAGCATGGCATACATGAGGCTCCCTATTGCAGAAGCATAAGGGATCTTGCTCATGCATTCTATTTCCTCAGGTGTGCTAGGGCACATCTTCTTGGAAAGATGAATACCATGTCTGAAGGGTATTAATCCCCTCTTAGAGTTTTCCATACTAAACCTCTTTAGTACTTCCTCTATGTACATCTTCTGTGAAAGTCCTAGCATCCTATTCGGTCTATCCCTATAGACCTTAATTCCTAGAATAAAGGATGCTTCACCTAGGTCTTTCATGGAGAATTCCTTGGACAACCATATTTTGACTGTTGTCAACATGGGAAATATCATTCCCAATAAGGAGGATGTCATCCACGTACAATACGAGGAAGACAACAGCGCTCCCACTGACCTTTTTGAAAACACATGGTTTCCTCTTCATTTTTGATGAAACCAAACTTTTTGATCACATCATTGAAATGAGTGTTCCAGCTCCGAGATGCTTGCTTAAGTCCATATATGGACCTTTGCAGCTTGCAAACCTTGTGATCAGTATCACTGGATGTGAAACCTAGCGGCTGTTCCATATAGATATCTTCCTCAAGATATCCATTTAAGAATGCCATTTTCACATCCATTTGCCATATTTCATAATCGAAAATAGGCTGCAACGGCAAGCAATGTGCGGATGGATTTTAGCATAGCCACTGGAGAAAAGGTATCCTGATAGTCAATGCCTTCGCGTTGACTATAACCTTTTGCCACTAGTCTAGCCTTGAATGTCTCCACATTTCCATCTGCACCAATCTTTCTCTTGAAGATCCATTTACACCCAATAGGTACTATACCTTCTGGTGGATCTACCAAGGTCCAGACTTGGTTTGAGTGCATCGAGTCAATTTCTGACTGCATTGCCTCTAGCCATTTCTCGGAGTCGATATCTGATATCGCCTCATTGTAGATTTTGGGATCATCACCATGAGCACCATTACCTATGAGGAACATTTTCTCTACTTCCTCTGAAATAATACCTAAGTATCTTTCAGGGGATGGAAAAACTCTTTCCGATCTACGAGGTGGAGGAGGTAGTGTTCTTATTGGCTCAACCTGATTTGGTTCCAATTGGTCCTTAGCTCATTGTACTCTTGTGAGACTTTCTCATCAAGCTTAATCTGCTTTCCAATGCCGCTATCTTGAATAAACTATTTTTCAAGAAAGATGGCATGTCGACTCACAATCACATTGTGGTCTTCTGGAATGTAGAAATAGTATCCTAATGACTCTTTAGGATATCCTATGAATCGAGCTCTGAAGGACCTAAACTCTAACTTGTCCGCTTGTTGTCTTTTGACATGAGCCGGACAACCCCAAATTCTGAGATGACTCAGACTTGGTTTCTTACCATGCCATATCTCATACGGTGTGGTAGGAATGGTTTTAGAGGGAACCCTATTCAGTAGATAATTGAAGTTAACAATGAGTGTCCCCAAAGAAAATCAGGGAAGGTCTGTGAAGCTCATCATGGATCGAACCATATCTAATAGAGTCCGATTTCTCCATTCTGAAATCCCGTTGAGTTGAGGTGTTCCTGGTGGAGTCCATTGAGAGACTATGCCATTTTCCTTGAGATAGTCTAGGAATTCTCGGCTAAGGTATTCACCTCCTCGATCTGATCGAAGAACCTTAATGGGTTTTTCAGTTTGTTTTTCTACTTCATGTCTGAATTCTTTGAACTTTTCAAAAGCTTCAGACTTGTGTCTCATAAGATACACATACCCATACCTAGATAGATCATCGATAAAGGTAATGAAGTAGACAAAATTGCCTCTAGCCGGCACATCAAATGGGCCGCACACATCAGTATGTACTAGGGCAAGGAGATCTGTGGCCCTTTCCCCATGTCCAACAAAAGGGAGTTTAGTCATTTTGCCTTGAAGACAAGATTCACAAGTTGGATATGACTCGGAAAGTCAATGGACTCAATAGCCCATTTTTCTCCAATTTGTTGAATCCTATCTTCTGCTATATGACCTAATCTCAGGTGCCATAGATATCCTATCATTTGGACTATCCCTAGGTCGTTTGGCATTCACGTTTTGCTCGATAGTTAGAAACAGATACATCAATATGTAGCTGATAAAGATCCATTAATAAGGAAACCATTTGCAATTTTATTTCTTTCATAAAGAATGTTACAATGGTCCTTAAAGAAGGTAATCACATAGCCTTCTAGTGCTAAGCATGAAATAGAAATCAAATTTCCTGCTAGCTGCAGGCACATAATAACAGTCTTTTTCAAAACTAAGTCTAAACCAGATGGTAATCGAAGAGGGTATATTTTCCATGCCACTGCAGCAACTCTTGCTCCATTACCGATGCGTAGGATCATGTCTCCATCCCTCAGCCTCCTGCTATCCTCAAGACCCTGCATAGAAGTGCATAAGATGAGCACTAGAACCAGAGTCAAGCACCCAACTGGATGCAGAAGAAACCATAAGGTTAGACTCAATAACGAGCATACCTCCAGAAGGACCTTCCTTCTTGTTCTTCAGGGTGGCCAGGTAAGTAGGGCAGTTCCGCTTCCAATGGCCGTCGCTGTTGCAATGGAAAATACTTTTCTTTGACATCGGCCTTCTTTCTTTGGCTCTACCTTCTTCTTCTTTCTCCTTCCACCTTTTGCTTTTTCACAGACTTCTTTTTCTTTCCATAAGACTTTCTTTTGGAAGAAGTCCGTTCCATAGCAAGAACTGAGCCTTTAGAACCTTTCATAGAAAGCTCAGCGGTAACCAGCATATTCATTAATTCGGCCAAGGAATTTTGAAGTTTATGCATATGGTAATTCATGATGAATTGCCCATATGCATCAGTCAAGGATTGCAGAATAATATCGTTCTGCAGATCCAAGTCTAACTTCACACCGAGCTTCTCAAGCTCTTCCAAGTCCTTGATCATCATCAGACAGTGATCTTGGACTGACTGCCCATCACGCATCTTAGCCTTAAAAAGTCATTTCGTGACTTGATATTTGGCTGTGCGACTCTGTTCACCAAACATCTCCTGCAGGTGAGCCAACATTTGGCGAGCAGTCCCGATATCTTCATGTTGGTGCTTGGAGCTCATCAGACATCGAGCCCAACATGTAATATCTGGCCTTATTATCTTCGTCTATCCATTTTTCCAGAGATGCTCTCTGTTCAGTGGATGGACGGACTGGTAAGGTGGGAGGGTCCTGGTCCAATATACATGGTTAACTTCTCAAACCCAAAACTATTTTGTAGTTTCTGAGCCAATCTTTATAATTGGATCCGGTCAGTCTATGTGTGTCCAGGATACGTGCCAATGGGTTGGACGCAGATATTTTCCTATAGAGAGTCAAAGATTCTAGTTAGATACTGTAATTATGACTTGACCAATTTATTTAGAAATTTTATTTTTAAATAAATTAGCTCCCACTATTTTCTCGGATCCCTACACTCCCTCTGTAGAGATGCAAAAATCTCCATGATTAATGATTTCTAGTGGGTGGTGCGGTCTCACCAACTGACTCATCACCTCACCTAACAGTTATTGGTGATGGGTTAGCCAATGAGTGAACAACTCTTGTTCAATGATTCTCTAATCATGGTGCACCCAAACTTGGTCTCTAATTCATGAATCTCACCGTATCCGAAATATTGATCCACTCCTTAGTTAAGTCAGACCCACCATTTGCATAGACTGGATTCCTAATTGAGTCTCTCACCGTATCCAAAATATTGAGCCCAACTCATCCTCCAGCCCATAGCATCCAATGCCTAATAGACATGGTTGCATCTTCCCGGTGCAACTGAGCCACTGTATCCAGCCGAGAACAATCAACCCCGGGAAGGGCCCGCACATCTACAATGGTGGAAGACCTCAGACTTAATCTTTTCTTAGGGAGAATTGATTCAGGTCTCATTAAACTAGACTTGTCATAGTCATAACAATTATGACTAACCTAGTGGCATGGGTTAGCTCGGATTATTGACCACCTCAAATTAGAACTGAGTCAATAGATATGGCCAGGTAAGTGAGATTGGTGGAAGGGATATGCCATTAACTCGTACAAGAACGCATTCAGGTCGAGTAGCTCCCAATTAAAAACCAGTCGGTCGTATGTGCCAAACTTACCTTAGACACCAAATTGTTGAGTCAGAACCAATTGGGTTAGCCTACAATCCAGACTCTAACCTCTGAGCCTAATTAGGTCTTGCTTGATCGATGACTCGATCTTGACCCAGACTTAATCCTATTAGGCTGGTCAATTTAAGCATTGTTGATCCCATCTAACCAACTCTTGATTCGGTTTGATCAACCGCTTAGACCTAATTGAGCTACCCAAGCCCGAACCCAGTATTATGAATATGTCTTAGATCTGAAATTCTCAATTTTAGACCTAATTAATATTCCATAATCTTAATTTTTAATTAAGTAGGGTTCATAAACAAAATATGCACAATAAATCCTAGGATTTCAGGATCTAGGGTTTTGCAGAAAGTAAGTTTTGGGTTTCTGATTAAGGACGAATGCATAGCACCCCTACACATCATAAGAACACCCCATCGAATGGGAGGAGAGGGTCTTTAAACCCTTCTTCGTTCTTATGACCGGACGGCCAAGAGGAATGCCTTAATCAGGAACATGTAATACTATAAAATAATTTTAGATCTATATCATATATCTCATATACAAATTAGATCTAATCATGGCATATTTTGCATACATCTCATGTATCGAATCATGCATATTTTCATATCTAAATTATCTCATAATAATCTAAAAAATTAGATTTAAATTGATCTTATCAAAATAAACTCTAATCTAGACAACTATGTAGAACTATTCTACAACTAGTCTAGACATGCATCTAATCATATCTCATATGATGTTTAAAATTAAATAATTTTTATTTACTATTTTTTAGATATTATTATATTAATTATAATATTAAAAAATAATAAATAAATAGATCTAAAATATTATTTAATCAAATTAAATTATAAACATGCAAGACTATTCTATAGAACTATTTTATTTTAGAACTAGTCATGCATATTTTTTAATCTTAGATCCAAATCATTTAATTTTAATTTTTTTCTATTTTAGATCTGATCACATCTTATGTGACATCTGAAATTATATTTTTAAGAACATATTTTTTAATCTTAGATCAAATTATAAACATGCAAGACTATTCTATAGAACTATTTTATTTTAGAACTAGTCATGCATATTTTTTAATCTTAGATCCAAATCATTTAATTTTAATTTTTTCTGATTTTAGATCTGATCACATCTTATGTGACATCTGAAATTACATATTTTTTAATTAGAATAAATTTAAAATCAGACCTAAATACTTTAGAACCATGGCTCTAATACCAGTTGAAGGAAAATATTGATTTTCCGGACCAGGTTCATTCCGATCTGATCGGATGAAGAGATATATTTCAAAAAAAAAAATTTTTGATCTAGATCAGATATAGAATATTTTAGATCTAATCTTTATTATTTTAATAATTAAAATAAATTTAGATAAATTAAATTAAATTTAATTTACCTTAACGTAGGGTAATCCTATTACCCAATAGTTAGATTTCTTCAGGAGTCAAACTCCTTCCAAATTTTTCCTTCAATCAAATTTCTTCAAGAGTCGAACTTCTTTCAAACTCCTCCAGTGGTCAGATTTTTTCAGGAGCCAAACTTCTTTTGAATTTCTTCAACAGTCGGATTCCCTCAGAAGCCGAACTCCTTTCAAACTCCTCCAATGGTTGGATTTCTTTAGGAGCCAAATTTTTTTCGAACATCTCCTTCAGTCGGATTCCTCCAGGAGCCAAACTCCTTCTGACTTCTTCTTCGGTTAGATTTCAAATGCTTGCTTTCTCTGAATGATTACGATTATCATTTATCAGTCTACTACAGGCAACCCCACTATCGGACAGTTATGGCTATCATTATCAGTCAATTACGAGCGATATCTCTCTCTATAATAAATTTCATATGGCCTAGACTGGCCCACTACCGAACAGTTACAACAAGCTCCATCTATAAAAAGATATCTTTTAGATATATTTTCTCTAGGCTCTTTACTCCTCCAAAACTCTACTGAATTCATATCCGAGCACTTCATTTCTATTGACCAGAAGAGCTGACTTGATCGTCGGTGGGTCCTACCGGAGCCACCACCATTGACTCCAGATAGGACTTTGTTTTGTAGGTCACTAGTGGCAATCTCATCTTTCCCAACTCCAACTCGATCCGGCATCAACTAGATTCTACACCAACAAGTCTCATTATGTGGTTTATATTTTTCTTATCATAGTAGATTGGAGCATCCTAGTTGGCATCAGTGAAATTAGCTTGGTATCAGTGTTTTAGGATTTTGTATTGTATGTATTAGCTTGTGAGAGTCATACTTTTGGAGGTATCTTGGGATGTACATATTATGTATTATCAGCTGAATGTAAATGTATGTATTTTATTGTTAGTACTAGATGTATTAAGCATAATTTAATAAATAAAACTTTGAGATGATGTTGTTGAATATTGAGAAGATTAGAAATGTTTGTACTATGATTTTAAAAGGATCAATCAGATTCTTTGATAGTAGGTGATTAATGATATTGCAGCTTAGCTACAGTCTCAAAATCCTCTTAACCTTTAGATAAGGGTGGGGTGTGGTACCGTCATTCAAATTTAGGGGTGGGCTGTTACATGTTTGGTATCAAAGCCAAGGTTTAATGGTTTATAGAGATAAGCAAAGGTTTAATTGATAATATAAGCAAGGTTAAGTTGGTGATCAGAGCAAGTATTTTTATAATTAGTATTGCGGATGAGTCAAAAGTTTATAATTAGTAGAAATGAGCAAACAATTATAGTCAGCAAAGATAAGAAATGGTTATGGTTAATGGAGATTGGTAATGGTTTATGATCAGCAGGTATGAACCTAGATTAGAGCAGAAAAGTTTATGCTCTTTAAGAATTATAAGTTAATAGATCTGAAAGCCAAGGTGTATGATTATAAAGATTGAGGTGCAAGTTATATTGAAAAGTAGTAATGTAACTAAGAGTATTGCTATAAATTTAAAAAGAAGATATATCTTGAGTAAGAGTTGGGTGATTACCAGAAATTAAGATACAATCTTTGGTGATACTATGAATTGTTAGTAATTCTATATCTTGAGTAATCGAGTATTTGGTTAGTGAGCATGAATTGAGCAAGTATGTTTACGGTGTTGATAGCTTTTGAAATAAAAGAAGTATATGCATTTTTATGTTTCTTATTTGAGCTAAGTATTGCATCCTTTATGAAATATGTGTTAGTATGATTTAATGAATAGTGATGAATTAAGGATTAAATGGTAATTGTTGGAAATAATTTTATAGTGACTTGGAATGTTAATTATAGATTATGAATGTAATTGAGATATCTTTGAAGATTATTTTAGCTAAAATTATAAAATAATTGGGACTTCCAAACCCAATCTATGGAGTGGAAGAAAGGGGAGGAAGGTATGTAAGAGCATATGTGGAGATGACCATTAATAGAGGGGAGCAACCTTATGAAACCTTCAAATCAATGGGTCCTCCTGAGGTGGAGTAGGAAAAATCAGAAGAGCAAGCGGCAGTTTATGCTCGAAATACCTTATAGCATCATTTTAATTTTGAAGTACAAAATGTAAATTATGAAGATATAAAAGAGTATAAGCATTTATTTCAAATAACAAGATTAAAGGATAGTGTTGTAAGCACAGAGCTTCAGCAACTAAGGTGGAACTACAAAAAAGCAAATGATAGCAGTAAAAGATATCTTGATCGGTGTGCAAACCTGAGTTAGTAGGTGAGAAGATTGAGAGAAGGGCTTCCTCTAGATGCAGGATCTTCTACTGGAGAAAATTGAAATTAGAAAGATAGGAGTAACAAAGGTATGGCTTTGTAATGTTTAAAATAAGTTTATGCATATGTGATGGATGGGAATATGTTAATTGAGCTTCTTTAAGCACTAGCTTATGTTGAGCACTTAAGGTAAAATTCATCATTGTGAAAAACTTTGAGGACTTAGAATTATTCTTAAGAGAAATTCTATCAAAAGTATAGTTGATTGAATGTTATCACTGAAACTTGAAAAATTACTTGAAGTAGGAAGTATAAATTTCAAGGATGAAATTTATTTTAAGGAGGGAGGAATGTAACATCCTAGATCAGCAAAATAGTGAATTAAAGATTTGTGTTCATGTATGTAAGGCATAGTGATTTAATTATGGTATCTTTGAGTCATTTGAGTATAAATTATGACTGTTTGCTATTGCGAGTCCAAAAAATTTTCTCTGTCTGAAACCTAGCACTTGTATGGAGGATAGTAAAATAAATGAGGACATTAATGGAAAGTAAAATAAATAGAGTATTGACTAAAGCTACGAAGAGAGTATCAATTGTATCAAAATAAAGTTTCTAAAACTTAGAGGTTCAAGAGGTCTTGGTTTGAACTCAAGATGACTCAAGTTTCAGGTGATAGAAATTACTTTCTGTTTTGCCTGTGAGTAAGACGTCTCGATTCAAAATTGCAAGGTCTCGGTTGAGGCGAGACGTCTCCACCTGAAAGCGAGATGTCTCGATTTGCAAAAATTTCTGGGAGTGGCTATAAACCAATAGTGTTTTTAGTTGTGAGTTTTAAACCATTTATTCATAGGATGACTTAGCATCTTGTGGTTATAAAGAAATAGTTGGGAAATCATCTGAGCAACACCTGTTAAGTAGGTAATTGGGTGGATTCTTGTTGGGTTGACATCTAGCAACTCATTTCCTTAATTTATTCTTTTCCAAATTAAAATGCCTCTAGTTCTTATTGAAGTTGTTCTGAGTTTTCTAACATAGTAGAAAGGTTAAAGAAGAGAAAAGAGTTGGGGAAGGTCCTGTTATTAGTAGAAAGTCAAACAAAAAGTTGGTTAACAAGAAAGGATTGAGGGAAGGAGAAGAAAGGTTGCTAATGTTAAGAAAGCAAGGAATCTATTTTGGCTGGTGGCAGTACTTTAATTTCTTAAGGAAGGGAAAGGGTTCTTAAAGGGTGCTTTGAGGGAATCAAGTGTCAGGGAAGATTAATAGCTGGCTAGTGGTGAGTGAATTCCTATGGTGTTTTACTATATTTTGCTAAGTAAAAATATTATTTGAAAAATAGGATATTGTCTTGATACTCTACAGCATATGTTGATTTCATATATATGTGGTTTGAAAACCCTTGAAATAGAGAATATTTTCTAAATAGTTTTTTGTGTATTTCATAAGCAAATATATATATGCAATAGTTATGCATACAGCTTTGATAGCACGGCTTTAGTAATCTTAAATGAGTTGTATAGTGATCATTTATATGGCTTTATCTCTTATAAGACTTATTCTGGTTTATGTGTAGTAAAGCTTATTGATATTAGTGATATCTTGGGGCTGCTCATCTAAGAGTGTATCAAGGGTCTGCTCAGTTAAGGGTATGTTATGATGGTGGTGTGATTTTTCCTATGAGAGTGTGTCATGAGACTGCTCATATATGGATATGGTTATGGTATGATTTTTTCTATGAGAGTGTATCATCAGACTGCTCATATATGGATATGGTTATGATGTGATTACCCATATGAGAGTGTGTCGATGGGACTGCTTATATGAGGATGTAGTTGTGATGTGGATACTCATTCGAAACTTTATAGAAACATGTGGTTATGGTATCATCAATGGTAAGCAAAAGTTTATAGTTTACCAAAACTTTTCATATGATTCATATATATTTTATTTAAGTGATTAGCCGCTTGTTGATACATGCCATGTATTATAGTATAATAAGTATAGTAAGTTTTCCATTGATAGTTGGATGCACTCACTGGGATTTTAGTCTCATTATATGGTTTATATTTTTCTTCTCTCAGTAGATTGGAGCATCCTAGTTGGCATCA